>CAKNWT010326794.1:678-10878 GCA_932066315.1 Andricus coriarius | reverse complement strand
TTTAATTCTAATACTCATAACTTTGTCAAAAAAAAATTTTTCATTTAATCGGTGAAATACGTGTTGTCTAAATTCCTTTGAAAAACAACATATTTCGTGTTGAAACGATTCTGTGACTTGAGCTCGCACAGCCTGCCCGATTGGAAATGAATTCGGCCTCCATACTTTTTTCCGCCGAACGTGAAAAGGCATGGTAATAAATAGCTATTGACAAACATCGACGAGAGTATAATACGTTTGGGATTGAATTTCAAAGTTATTTCGTTGGAAGGAAAAAAAGTCACGGTGAGTTTATTTTAAAAAACGAATTTTGTTCAAATTTGAGTTTCAGATAACTTTTCACGTAAAATATAAAAAAATTAAATAATCATATTAAAATAATAATAAAAATAGACATCAAAAATATTGAGGAGATTAAAAAAAAATTAAGTAAGCTTGATTTTCAGATAATAATTTTTTTATTCAGCAATAATACATAATCTTAACGTTTTTTCCTTAGATCTAAGAAGTTTTATGCAACAAAATACTAGGAATAATATCTACAGTACTAAATACCCAGTTTTTTCAGTAAACATAGAGACAGAAATTAATATATATAATAGGCCTTAAAGTTAAAAACTCATTTATAATCATCTATTTATATATTAGGCCTTAGACTTGATTTCCATTTTGAAAAGATCCGTTTTTTAGTCAACTCTACGAATCCAATTAGGAATTTCATACTCCTCAAGATATCTAACCTCCCCACCATAAATGATATCGGAACCTGTCATTTGTACATAAAGATGCGGGGTTGTAGGTACTTCCAGTAGCTCCACTAGGTCAGGGTTAGGAAGAAGATGTGCTTTTAGAACATCGTTTAATGATTTTATGAAACAGTTGTATCCTTGAATACGTGGATTCTCATTATTATGCAGAGTTCTTGTGATATTGCCTCTCAAACTAAGAAAAAAGTTTGGTTGTGGCATGTATAGAAAAACACGCTCTGGTGTAACAACTCGTCCACGTGACAATCCCGTCCAGCTAGGAAAACCTGACGAGTCACGGACTAGGATTCCAGTAACAACGTGGTCACCTGGCATTTGTAGAAAATAGGGGCTACCTGGATGAACATAAATCTCTCTGACCGGTACTGGTGGTGGATCTCTTTCATTTAGTCTGTACATTGCACCTAATTCTGCAAGAAAAAATAAAGATTTATCCATTTTGTGTAAACTGAAAAAATATTCGCTAGTAAATAGGGTAATCAGTATAATGGTTGCCCCCTCCCCCCTCGCCTCGTCCATAATTGGCCACCTCATTTAAATATGCCAGAGTAAAGCAAATACGGTGATGTTGAATGAGTAAGGAATTTGAACGAAAAGCTATTGATCTATCCTACCATTTGAGTAATGTGGCGCGCAATATTATTTTATCTGTATGCAAATTTAAAATAATTTTCTAACAATTAAACGCACAATTCACAATTTCAGGAAAATTATTCATTAAAATTCATTTTCAGTATTCAATAAATTTAGGTTATATTTTGGAAGTTTATATAATCCAAAGCTATAAATATATAATATAGGTACCTGTAAATATAAAACCAGAATTTGCCCATAGATGGCCCTAGCTGTCAACGTAGTTACCTTCAAATGGCATCATTGGCCCCATCTCCTTGTTGACATCTCTGATAAAGATTTTCCACTCACAAAAATACAAGTTTCATAAAACACTACAGTCAGTAATAGCGTTGAACATATCGAATTTTGTGTCTGGAAACTACGATTTGCGGACAGCATTGATTTTCTGTTACCATTTGAAGAAACCTGCTGCAGAATCGCATCGAATGCTTGTGGAAACTCATGGTGAGCATGCTCTTGGTAAATCACAGTACTTTGAATGGTTTCAAAAATTCAAAAGTGGAGATTTTGACGTGAGAAACGAAGAACGTGGAAGCCCACCGAAAAAGTTTGAAGATAGCGAATTGCAAGCATTATTGGATAAGGATGATGCTCAAACGGAACAACAATTCGCGGATTAATTAAATGTGACACGAGAAGCCGTCCCCATACGTTTGAAACACATCTGAATCAAGCTTTGCGTGAAAAACGACAAGAATATCAAGAAAGGCAGCACAAAGTTATTTTGCTTTATGATAATGTACCATCAAACACAAAAAAACTGATCAAGCAAACGATTGAGTCGTTTGCACTCAGAGAAATTTCCTCTTAACAATAAAGTCGGTCGATAAAATCATAGAGTCATACCTTTTTATCTTTAGAAGACAACCACTTTTACCGTGGAACGATTCTTAGATTAAGGCTAAAAGTGTGAACTTTAATGGTTAAAGGAATGCATTTTCAAAGCGCGATGATGCGATTTCACGCATGCACACACGCGGTAATAGTACGTCCCATTTTAACCGTTAAACCGTGCCTCCTACTCGTTGAATTGGAATCGTTTATCGTTGAAACGATTCTTGGTTAAACGATTCGCACTTTAAACGTTAAAGGATCTATTTGAAAACTAATTCTCAAACGATTGCACTTTAACCGTAAAAGTATTCCTTTGTCGTTTAGGGAAAATTTCTCTGAGTGTAGTTGGGAAATACTCGCGCATGCGGCTTACTCACCAGACTTGGCTCCGTCCGATTACTACGTATTTGCATCGATTGGACAGCGCTTGAAATACGGTAGCTTACAATGAAATATATTAGTGTAAATAAACTTTAAATACATTTTTAGTGGTCATATAAGAAGATAATACAATGGTACGATGGTCGTGGGGGCTAAGGCGTAGGCTTTGGACCCACGCCGTCGGCTTGCGGGTTCGCTTGCCGCCTCGAACTCTGGTTGGCGGCCCATGCGGTGAACACGAGCCTAGCAAGGGAGTTTGTTCATCTCCGAAGAATCGTGGGACCGGTACCTCTAGAGAAAAAGGTTCTCTACGTACTTAGAGTTGTTGCTTTTGGTGATTCGGAATCCACCTTAAACTGTGGGCCCCCCTCTCAACACCAAGTAAGTGTGTGGGGGGGTGTGTAAAGGAATAGGGAAAAGATACAAGAAAAATGTAAACCGTTAGGGGACATATTAGAAGCTTCCATTCCAAGAAGATAATTCATACTTTCAGTGGAAATTATACATACAATGGTATATATAGTGAACTATGGTAAACCTAAATTCACTTTGCAGGTGACAGCCAGAGAAGGATTTATGAACCTTTTACGAATGCTATAAGATAAACATTTGTGAAAAAATTTGAAAAATATATTTTCTTATGTTTACAAGGTATAAATGTAATTTTATACTTATTATTCAGCAAATTTATTTTAATAAAATTCGTATCTCATTGACAGATGGTCTAGTGCTCGGCTCGGTCCTGCCACCTATTATTATAGTTTTACGTCATGAACCTCAGTGATGCGAAATGAGGATGATCGCGCTGTACGAGTTTTGCTTGAGGATGTGCGGAAGTGGTACGGGCTATGCTTCAAACATGCATCAAATGCGATCAAGCCCTACCGAAAAAGTATGGACAGCGTTGAAAACGTTCAAGACAAAAAGTCAGGAGCTTTTTGACAAGGCGACTTGAAAAAAAGAGGAGATTAAACGAAAATTAATAATCTAAGTATTATTACTGAAGAGCAGTAGCAAAGATATTCTGTCGGGATTCAATCTTAAAGTCAGTAGATCTTCTGATGAATCAGTAGCAATGACAACACTGTATGGATTCCAAGCGAATTTAGTACGGTGGTGCCGTTACCCTGTGTGCATGGCGCTGTCTTACGAAAATTAATATTAGGGCAGCACATTCTTATCTTTCAAAGTTCTCCCAAAGCGCAATTGAGAAATGCACTCAACTCCCGTTATAAGCAACCTCAGTTTACGCTATTCACGAATATAAGTCCTCGGCATTTTGGTGATGCGGAGACCGCGGGACCGAAAGGAAGGTCACGCTCAGTCATGTGTCAACAACAGCAGCGTAGCGACAAAGCGGGCAGTACCCTCAGCGCGTTGGTTACGTCAGCTGTTAGGATACGTCCAAATCCAACAGAAATTGTTCATGTGGCCCTGACTGTTTACGTTTGGATTCCCCCAATTTACTCTGAAGGTCATTGCATGATATGCCCGAAACCGTGCTCATATCGGGAGTTGAGTGTATACTCATATATCTCTCATGAACTTAAGATAAAATCCGATATAAATAATTTGTATCGAGAAAATAAGTGCATTTCGTGAAATATGGACCAAACTTAATATGGAATGTTTGCAAAAGTACCAGAATATTATATTGATTTTGATTGGAATATATAAATTCACTCTTCAGCTAAGTGAAGTGTAAGTTTTGTTTAATAGTTTCACTACTTTCTTATTTATAGCCGTTTTATTCCAACGTGTAAGAGTCTGATTGACTATTTCGTGTAGGGTAAATTTTTTCATGCCCGATTTAAATTATTTTTTTTAAGGATGTATTTGAGGACGAAATAAAGAAAACTGACCAAATATGGAGGTTTTGCATGATCCTCGGATGAATACAATTTTTAGAGATAAACCGTTTGGCTTAGGAAATAATTATTTTGACGAAAAAGGTTCAATTTCCTGAAAGGGAGAAATCTACGGATAGCAGACGACAGCATTTGAACGGCGAGAACCGTTCGCAAATTAATTTTTTGTAAACACAATTCTGACATCGAAGAAACATTCTCGGGTATCTCTGTATGTCACATGACCCACGACCTACGACTTGGCGATAGTGAACCTAACTTTTGCGAAAAACGTCGCGAAACGGAGCAAAATCCAGAATGAATTGACAGTGTCGTTCGGAGCGAGAAGGTGACAGCCTACAACCCTTTGTTTGCTGCTTACACACGACCTGTGAATTCATTGTGGATTTTACACCATTTCGCGACGTATTTCTCGAAATTAAGGTTCACCATCATCATGTCGTGGATCTTGGAATATACAGAGATACCCGAGAATGCTTCTTCGATGTCAGAATTGTGAGAAAAAAAATAAATCTGCAAACGATTCTCGCCACTTAGATGCTGTCTTCTGCTATTCGTAGATTTCTTCCTTTGGGAAAATTAACATTTTCCGACAAAATAATTATTTCTTCAGAAAATGGGTTTATATTTTAAAATTTTATTGGACCGAGAATGACGCAAAACCCCGGATATTTGCTAAGTTTTCTTTCTTTCGTTCTCAAATACTTTGAAAAACCCATATATATATATATTGAGTCAGTGTTGTACCCCTACAAAAACTTCAAAATCGGATTTAACCAACACCCTTAAAAGCTGATAAATAAAAAATAATCATAAATAATCTCTTATAACCTTTTTGTGTACGTTTAACAATCTCCGATGATTTTTATTCTCTTTTTTGTGAATATTTGTGTCCTACTTCAAGGTTCTTGTACTTTTAAATAAATTTTTCAAATATTGTGTCCAATTATTATGATAATCTGGGTAGTCAAGGCTATCTTTTACTCTTTTTCTAGCCAACACTATCCGAACCTTCTCAATACTATAATAAACTTACTTGTGAAATCAAGGAAAATCATGCAAGTAAAGAATAGAATGATGATCTTCATTTTTTCTAGTTAGTAGCAACGGTAGAGAGTTGAAGACTAATATTTGAAATATTGAACAGTAACTGGTAAATTTTTGGAATGTAGTCACTTATATACTAACCGGTATCTGATTACGCAAGCTTTATCTATATTTTAAAAGGAGTAGGCACACGAAGAGTGTTTATTTTAGATTCTGTTTTTTCCATATCTGCCAAAATTATTACCTATACGACGTTGAGATTTATTTAATTTCGCGAGTTGATTACCATAATAACTATACGCAATAGACAATAATCTTTTGCGCAAGAAAGAATAAATCAAATTAAAATTAACTTTATTATGGTATTATATAAGAATAAAATAATTTTCGTCTTTTTTTTAATTAGGAATATGGATATATTCGTCTTATAACGAAAATTCTTAGATTTAGACAAACAAATAATTTAATAAACAAGAATGACTACATTTGCACAAGTATACATGCAAATACGGTCATTAACCATTCCAAATCTGAGATACTTGAAATAAAAATTAGCATTTTATCCACTTAACGTCTCTTTCTGAGACATATACTATACAGTTGCTCAAAATATGTATTTTGAAGATTGTGGATAGATTATTTCTACTTTAGCACTAAAAAACTTGCAAAGGTCATGGGAATCGTATAGAACGTGTTTTAAATAACCGCCAAAAATAATCAATTTCGAAATGGACAAATTTTATTAACAATTTTTTAATTCCATTTAAAGACGATTCTATATTGAAATTTTGTAACACTGTGGAAAATGGTTTTTTGAAACAACTAATAAAGTATAGTAGAGCCAACTACTATTGCTTGTTATATGTGCCGTTGCCACTTGAAGTGATTGTGGGTAACGATTGAAGGGTCGTAGAACAAAAGGGCCTATCCCACAAATTTTTCGAAATTGACTTTTACACATTTTTGGACTCATCAAACAAACGCCGTTTGGAGGGCGTAAACTAGAAAAATAAATTTATTTTTTATTTTTTTTTAAATTCATCAAAGTGAGTCAAGTTCCTAACCCAAGGGGTGCCGAGCGCGCAAAAGGGCCTAACCCCACATTGCACCTCATGGAAAAACGATTTTTTCATTCGGTTTCTCTAGGTTTATTGCCACTCTATAGGCGTGACTATTTAGTGACTCCATTTAACGTGACTACACTGTAAACAATTTCGGGAATTTTCCCCACTTTTCAGTAGGGAGAAATTCACATTTTCGTTGGGGAAAATCATTTTCCCCAAGATTTGGGGAAAATTCTCTAAAAGTTCTTATAATTCACTAAAAATTTGTGGAAAATTCCAGAAAATTGAGGAAATTAGATAATACCTAAAATTTTTTTGGGAAATTTCCCTAAACATACGGTAATTCATACAAAAGTTTGGGAATATTCCTCACAATTTAGGGAATTAAATGATTCCTACTGAATATAGGGAATCGTTTCAAAAATGATGTTTGATTTTCCACGTAAATTAGGTAAATTTTCTACAAATTCTTGAAGTATTACCGTATGTTTAGCAAGATATTTTGCCCTAAAATATTTAATAATATTTAAATGTGAATATTTATTATTTAAATCTTGCTGCTGTGAGTTGGTAGTTTCGGAGAAAACCCGCCAGGGCGCGACGCACCGCCTCTCCCGCCACTGAAATGACTCGTCGAGTGTTTAAAAGAGCAGTCAACGCGAAGCAAAGCATACTTTTCTGGCGCAGGAGATACCGTGATCAAGAATGCGGTTCCTTTAGGTTAGGGCGAGGCTCTTCCATTGCAACGGTCGAGCTGACCCTTGCTTTTTTTAAATTAATATTTCACAAATTTTATGGATATTTAAGTTATTACACAATATCAATCCGCCTACGGGAATATTCACTACATTTTTAATAACATTTTACAGAATTTAGTAAATTTTCCCTACTACGCCTTAGGAAAAGTTCCCTACATTTTTAGTAAGATTCCACCAAAATATTGGGAATTTTCTCAAATCTGTTTTGGGGAAACTTCGACATTTTTTTGGTAAAATTTCACAAATTATTTTAGGGAATTCTCTCCAAGGCGGAGTAAGGAAAATTCCTGAATTTTGGTGTATATTACTTCCACACGATTTTGGGGAAAATTCCCTCGAAAATTTTTCACAGTGTAGGTCGAACTCTTCAGAGGAACTAATCGCGGTCGATATAATCAATTTTACATCATATGTTGCACGTGTTGATCGATAAGGCGAGCGAGGTAAGTAAACATTGTTTGTCTTTTTATTTCCAATTTATTTTAGTGATAGAATTTCGAAAAATTTCAAACGGGCTTTTGTTCAGTAAAGTCTCACGGTCATTTTGAATCTTTGAAATATAATGTTTTCAAAATTTCTATATATTTGGGAATTGCCAATAATTTAGTAACTTTTCATTGTACAGAAAAATTTTTTCAAATCGAGTGATTTCAATAAAATAGTAGCTTCTTCAGTCTGCAGTATTTTGCTGAAGTGGAAATTTTGCTCTAAATGACTGAACTTCCATTTGTTTTAGAGTGATATTTCATGCTTAAAAATAACTGGAATCAACATAGTTTAAGAGGGGAATATTACTCTGAAATGAGTGGAATTTCACTAATTTAGAGTGACATTTTCACTGAAGCTAGATTTGCAGGATTTTCACTTTCTTTTGAAAAAATTTAAAGGGTGCCTGTTCTTTTCACTGCCGTCATTGGTTTGAAAAATATCTTTCTACCAGCGTATAAAAATTGTGTGCATTTTTTATCACTTTTACAGGAAAACCCATTGCGGATTTTGACAAGATTCCTTTGATGCAACTGATACCAAAAGAACTTTCCGCGGAGAAAAAAAAACGATCTCCATCGAATGATTGAATTCATTTCGGCCGAGCATCGTAAGTATTAAAAAAATTTGTTGTAGTTGAAGATATCCCAAAGTTGAATGTTTCAAAAATATACTCCAATTCGATTATTGTTATAAATATAAAAATAGCGCAAATCCAAATTCTACATAATATCTGAACCTTAATCACAAAAATCATTATCATTTTCAACAGCAATAATAATAAACGATATCAAAATCAATAATAATATAACGAAAATAAAGTATCACTCAATATAATAGATCAGACTCAGAAAAATGTAATAAACAACAAATAATTGATTGTTCACAACATAACAAAGATATTCATTGAAAAATTATTATTGTATTTGCTAGTATTTATTTATAGAATCGCACCGCAGACAAGGTGGAACTAAGCCAAGTGAATGCTTGCTGCTCGAAGTTAGGCCCTTTTGTTCGCCTGTGCCCCCTTGGGTTAGGCCCGTGCTTAACTTTGATGTCTCATAAATCGAAAACTATTTGACGGATTCGCATGAAATTTTAAAGACCAACGTTCAAGAGTGGATATCATCAATTATATATGTCCAATATATTTTTTCGGTATATCATTAAGCTATTTCCCTTTCGGCGAGCCTCTAGGGGTAAGCGTGACACTACCCAATTCGGGTAGTGTTTTTTAGGTGAATTTGTAAGTAAATGGGCTCACCACATCCACGACCGCCAACAGCAACGCAGTAGTATCAGACGGTCACCCATCCAAATACTAACCGCGCCCAACACTGCTTAACTTCAGTGATCTAACGGGAACTGGTGCTTCCAGCGTGGTATGGCCGTTGGCCATCTTCGGTAATCCCGCAAAATACAAAAGTTTTTCTGGCGTCCTGAAAAATTTGGAAAAACGGAGTTAGGCCCTTTTGTTCCCCGACCCTTCACTTTTATTTCTATGGAATGTAGTAGTTGCCCTTACTACTCTGCCGTCCGGATGAAGAAACTCACTATCTACGTTTTTCCGTGAGGGTTGTTCACCTCTAGGCCGCATCACGAAGGTGACTCTTATGTCAAACTTTAGAATATATACCAGCATTTTTCAGTCCTCAACCCCTCGATGAACTTCAATCATCTACACAGAAGAAAAATTTGATTGATTACTAATTTTGAAATCATTTTACTGTTTGTCGTAGCGAATTTGTTTTCGAAGTTCTCTGTTGTGAAAGAGAACGCTGTTTAACATGAATTCCATTGCTTTCATGAATTTTTTTGAATACGCTATACGTCCGATATAAGAACAGTTTCGGGGGTTGCCTCGCACTGGCCTAGTTTCTTAATCGGACACCTGAAACGTAAATAGTCAGGGCCGTGTGAACCATTTCCTCATATTACGCAATCTCCTCACGTGAGTACCCGCGCATTGTGCCTTTCCGCTACGCTGCTGGTGTTCTCAAGCATGATTGGCAACCGCATCTCCCACCGCGGGTGCGGAAACTGCGTGGGCCGGCAGTTCTAGGAGTGGCGTAAACTGGATGTCTTTCTATCGGGCGTGGAGAGTATATGCACCACTGTCTAACTTTGAAGGACGCTACGTAATTCGGACATGGACAACTGTGAACTTCTGAATTCCAACGTGCACAGAGTATCATCTCAGCACTTGTACAATTATGCATGTTTATGTTCATAGAGTAAGATTGAAATGAGGGTGGTCAAGATTTATACCCCTTGAATTTGGTTTTAGGCAATTTTTCAGACATTGTATATCATCAAGTGAATAATAACAAAACGGCGATACAAAAAATCTCTTATATAT
>CAKNWT010326779.1:0-18888 GCA_932066315.1 Andricus coriarius | reverse complement strand
TAATTTTAGTTTTTTGAACAGGCCTGCATCTCATAACAATGAAAGGGTTGATTCGTTTCGGGTCATTCGATGCGCTCTGGACTCTCCACTCGCGCTCCGGGGAGTCCGGCACTAAAACTTCAAGAGGGTGACCGGCCCGGTCTCGAAAATACACGCTCAGCTAGTACTGAGAGGCACTGCATTTTTTTCCATTGTTCTTTTCTTTTTGTTTATAACGTAAAATATAAACCTTTTTTCAAAAAACCGAATCTAGCCGGCAAAACAGACCAATATTTAGATCAGTTATGCAAAATATCAGACCGAAATATTCAACCGTACGGCCGGAAACTGACATCCCGTTTTATAATGCTGATAAGGCGCCTTAAGACGATGTCAGGGTACCGTGCCATACCTGAGGGCTCAACTGACCCTTCCCTTCGTCAGGCGCTCGAAGTCGTGCTCGAAACTCTGCGGGGCGTTGTGGTGCTCAACCGGAGGCAACTGTCTTATGGATCAATCTCCTTTATCAGTCTTATGTTGCGTCGGTACGTTTAAATCAAGTACCCCATTTAAACCAACCGACTACAACTTTGTACGTAATTCTGTATACAATTCTTGGATAATTTTATAATTATATTATTTAAAGGTCAAGCTGTTGTACATTAATGAGCCTGAAACGAATATGCCAATAAATTTTGTATAGCTTATAGACCCGAAAATCTGTTAAAAAGTAGGGAAATTTGACAGATCTTAAAGACAGTGAACTTTGGAACATAGTTTTTCATTGAAAAAATAATAGGAAAAATCTAAAAAAAAATTCATGGCGGTACTTTAAACATTTCTAAACAAATTTCCGTTGAACAATTTTCAGAATATTACAAATTGTTCGTTTTTTGTACATAAATATATAACTGTCCTATCTTCAGCTCTTATAAAGATAATGAAGTGATTTAAATTAGAGGTAGTTAGTTGAACTATTTGTAATTTTTTGCAATTTGAAAGCCGAATAACGAATATAACGAAATTTTCTACATCTTCAAAAATGTACATTTTCTTAAAACATTGTTGAAATGTACTCAAATGTTTTATGATTTTGAAATCTTTTCAAAACCTTCAAACCTTCTAGGTAAATATCTTTTAAAATTATTCAAAATTTTCCTACATTTTTTTTAAATCTACATAATTGAAATAATTACCTAACAATCCTCAGGATTATTTTTTGCGAATGTAGAAATATTTTGAAATATTTTGAAATATTTTCTTAAGATAAATTTCTTAATGAAAAAATCATTTTTAATTTTCCCATAAATCCGAAGAAAAATATTTTTATGTACACGAACTTCCATCCAAATGGTTGCATTTATAACTAAAAAAGAGAAATTTTCAACCTACAATGAATAGTTAAATTTTCAGTTATAAAAATTATTTTCAACAATATAGGTAAATCTTTAATCAATAAAATAAATGTTTAACAAAAAAGATGAATTCTCAATGAAAATTTAATAGTCAAATTTTCAACCTAAAGCAGTCAGATTTCAACTAAAAATAGAATAGATAAATTTACGGTTAAAAAAAATTAATTTTCAACCTAAAAAATCGAATTTATAAACAAAATGGTTCAATCTTCAACGAAATAGTAGAATTTCTAACCAAGAGAGGTGAATTCTAAACCAAAAATAAAAAATAAATTAAATAAAAGTAGACTTTTCAATTAAAAATAATGAACTTTCAATTAACAATATTTTCATTTTCTTATTGGGTTCTGTTAACACTAGAAGTACCGGGATTCTCTGCCACCTTTGGGTACCACGAGGGGTCAATTGACCCCTACCTGCGTTGGGTGGCAAATAATGATTTTAAACCGTTTCTACCGTCAGAAGTTAATGATAGAAGTATGCTTTATTCATACTACATCGTCAATATAAGTCAAGAAGAGTGGTGAGTTCTGAAAAAGTACAACAAAGGAGTGAAAATGCGTACCCCAGCGTAGTCCTACCGACTTCGCTTCTGCTGCTACTGCAACAGCAAACTAAAGCGTTTGGTGCTGCTGTGCTCCCCGATCCGAGTATATGCTGTAAATTTCAACTTACTGCAAATCGACTGTCCCAAAAAAAAGTCACTACCAAAGTTTTCCGTACACAGAGTGTATAAACTATATTTTACTTCCTAGTGTGTCGTATCTCTATGTATTTTTAAATGGAGATACGACACGCTAGCAAAGCATAATACAGTTGATACGATCTGTTTTCGAAAAAATTGGTTAGTGACTTATTCTTCGGGACAATCGAAATGAGGTTATTTCTAGCGCTTTACTATAAACGTAGGACGTTATACACCGGCAGTAGAACTCATAGTCCGAAAATGTTTTGAACCAGAGTAAAAGAAGAACCGACCATAAATGCAAACTCCAGCAGGCAGTATATAATCTATTTCCTTTTAAATAGAACAGCAGTAATATTATTGAGGATTATAAATATCACACAGACGTTATAGAAGCGATATTAATCAGACATGCTGCGAATAAGTGGAAAAAAGTAATGAAATACCAGCCAAAACGCTATAGGGGTCAATTGACCCCTGCCGGTAACCGACTATAAAAAGTCAATTTTTTTTTAAAGTGCGCATCCAATATTTCCGAAAAAATCGTCAAATACTCCTATTTATAAATAATTAAAAGTCACAAAACTTAATCTCGCTGCAAGCAACCGCTGCGGAGATTTATCACTTCAAAAATCGAAAGGGGTCAATTGACCCCTCCCGGTACTTCTAGTGTTAATCCAGTTCGCATTGAAGTGAAAAAACGAGAAAAGAGGAAGTTCCTTGAATAAAGGGAAAAAGAAGAATTCTTTGAAAAAAGGTTTTTATAAAATGCACATTTCTTTTCAAGATCAGGATCAAAAAAGAATATGGGAGATTTTTAGGAAATTTTTGTAAGTTTGCAAAATTTTTTCAAAGTTTTATGAAAAACTTGAACGTTTTACAAATGTATTTAGCAGTTATTGAAAATTTCAAACATTCTGAAGATTTCGAAATACAATTTTGAAGTTTTTTAAAAGTTTTGGAAAATTTGAGGAAATTTCAAATTAATTATAATTTATAATTTCGTTTTCAACTGTTGAAAATTTAATTTTCAGTGGTTGAAAAGGGAAATAAATTTAAAATTCAGGTTTCAATTGTATAAACTTAAAGACAATTTAAAATATAACTGCCATTTTTAACTTTAGAAAATTAAAGAATATTTCAAATTTATTTCCCGACGATTTAAAACCAAGGCCTCTTTTCGTAAGACTGTAAAAGTGAATTGCGGATAATTCTTTTTCAGATACATATTTTGAAGAAGATATGAGACTCCTAGAATCCTACTTTATCTTCACAACTGTCTTAGGAAATAAAGCATTCATAGGCCATAAAGCTTCCTCACGCTACTGAAGAAATTATATTGGCTAATTTCATTCTAAATAATGCTAAATTCTAAGAAAAGTCTAGGTCATGCTTTCAAAGTGATTTGGGTTTTGGATATATCATTCTATACTGAAAATAAGGAAACTTGTATTTAATTTGACTAGAAAACTATATTTTTCTCTTTTAACAATCATTTGAAGATTAGCAGCAATTTACATGAAGTGACGTACATTTTTTTCCAATTAAAGTATTTTGCGAACGAGCATTGGCAACAAGCAATCGAGATTTTTTATTCACTTTCAGTCACTTCCAGTCACATGAAGTAACTTCAATTCATGGGAATTCTATTAAAGTAACCTGAATTCCTTTGCAATTTCTTGAATTGAGTTGATATGGAGTCAGCAGTGGGGAGGGTAAAAAAAAGATTGGAAATCAAAAACAGCATAGCACTGAGAAGTTTCATTTTGGGTCCCTTATAACCTCTCTCCAATTTAAAATAGATCGATCAATATCCTGACGTGAAAATAGATATTTTCTAGTTGAAAATTCAACCATTTTGTTAAAAATTAAACTGTTATTAAAAAATTATATTTTTGGGTTGAAAAGTCTATTTGGTAGAACATCAATCTTTTTGGCCCCTCGGTCTCGGCCTTCCTAGAACTGCCGGCCCACGCAGTTTTTCAGCGCGCGGGGCGAGATACGGTTGCGACTTTCACTTCGTAAAGCTTGCAGTGCGCGAGTACTCAGTCGAGTATATTGCGCAATATTATGCCTTCCAATTAGAAACGGTTCAGACGACCTTGCCTGTTCACGCGTGGATCCCCCACGACTTATGGCGAAGGCTATTGGCAGACAACCCCCGAAACTGGACTGAAACTAAGAGTTCGGTGTATTAAATGTGCAAATCAATTCTCTGTAACAAATGATAATTGTAAAATAATTTAAAATAATTCTTTCATCAAAAAATAGACTCATGACGTGAAAGTTAAAATAATTATTTAATTTGACTTCTCAATAATTATTATTTGTTGTAAACAATTGATTTGCACATTTAATCATTTTGATTAAGCGCACGATGCATACTCACAAGGAAGGGCATCGAAGTGTCAGTCACCGATTTCCATAAAACTTCGCTATGTTGTAGAAGACAAAAAAATACGAAAAACGTATCTTTAATTTTCGACGAATAAGCATTTTAAAGGGGTGAAAAACAGCCCTAAATATCACGCCCAAAAACTGTTTTTTCATGATATCTCTGTTTCTAAACAGCGTTTTTTTTTAACCAATTGCAGATTGTTTATTATCGAACGCCGATATTATGTACAGCATTTTGGTTTGTAGAGGTTGCATTCCTTATTTCTTATACGGGTAAAATTATTTTTTTCCAAATGTTTGCTTTGTAAAAATTGCAAAAACAATCAAATATTTACAAAAATAATTTTATTCTAAAGAAAATCAAATTCTAAAGTTGCCGTGTTTTAGGGTTTTGTACAGAAGTACTTTTTAGGAGGTTAAACTACCCCTGATCAGTACTTTTCACTTTTCTTTGAAAAACGATTTATACATAAAACTAAAGTAAGTGTGTCTGCATGTGTTAACAGTAAGTAGTGCGCTTATTTTAATACATGAACAAATATAGTGGTTATCGCATTTTGGGAGTTAAACTACCTCTAGGGTGTACCCATATGTAAAAAACGGACATTTTCTAATGATTTTTTCGTAGTTTTATGATAATTTATAAATTTCAAGTGATAAAATAAAAGAATTTTTTCATGTACTCTTCAACGCAGAAAACTTTAATTGACATCGATCACTGACACTCTAATCGTTGCTATATATGAACACACTATGTAGAGGTAGTTTGACCCCAAAAATGCGATAACCGCTATATGTGTGTTTGTACTACAATATAAACATTATTTTGAAATAACACATGTAAATACACTTACTTTAGATTTATGTATAAATAATATTTTAAAGAAAAGTGATATATACGAATAAGGAGTAGTTTACGCTCTTGAAATGCACTTTTGTGAAAAATCCTTAAACTCGTTAATTTTAGAATTTGATTTTCTTTAGGATAAAATTATTTTTGTAAATATTTTATTATTTTTACCCTTACAAAAAATAAGGGATGCAACCACTGGGGAATCAAAATACTGTACATAATATCCTCGTTCGATAATAAACAGTCTTCAATTGGTTTAAAAAAAAAATTTGTACAGAAACAGAGATATCGTGAAAAACCTGTTTTTGAGGGTGGACTTTACGTGAGCTTTTTCACCCCTTTAAAATTTTTATCGGCCGAAAATTAAATACACGTTTTTCTTGTCATCTACAACATAGCGAAGTTTCGTTGGAATCGGTAACTGACACTTCGATACCCTTCCCTGTCAGTGCGGCTAGATCCGAGATTTGGAAGAAATGTGTAACGTAACATTACCCAAGATTCTTTTTAATTTAGGAAAGATAAATTTTGAAGGAAATAATTACATTTTTAACCAAAAAAGTGAATTTTTCACAAAAAGATTGATATTCTACCAAACAGACTTTTCAACCCAAAAATATAATTTTTTAATAACAGTTTAATTTTTAACAAAATAGTTGAATTTTCAACTAGAAAATATCGATTTTCACGTCAGGATATTGATCGATCTATTTCAAATTGGAGACAGGTTATAAGGGACCCAAAATGAAATTTCTCAGTGCTATGCTGTTTTTGATTTCCAATTTTTTTTACCCTCCCCACTGCTGACTCCATATCAACTCAATTCGAGAAATTGCAAAGGAATTCAGGTTACTTTAATAGAATTCCTATGAATTCAAGTTAATTCATGTGACTTGAAGTGACTGAAAGTGAATAAAAAAATCTCGAATGCTTGTTGCCAATGCTCGCTCGCAAATTACTTTAATTTGAAAAAAATGTACGTCACTTCATGTAAATTGCTGCTTCAAATGATTTTTAAAAGTTAAAAATAAAGTTTTCTAGTCAAATTAAATACAAGTTTCTTTATTTTAACTATAGAATAATACATCCAAAACCCAAATCACTCTGAAAGCATGACCTAGACTTTTCTTAGAATTTAGCATGTTTTAAAATGAAATTAGCCAATATAATTTCTTCAGTAGTGTGAGGAAGCTTTATGGCCTATGGATGCCTTATTTCCTAAGACAGTTGTGAAGATGAAGTAGGATTCTAGGAGTCTCATATCTTCTTCAAAATACGTATCTGAAAAAAAATTATCCGCAATTCACTTTTACAGTATTAGGAAAAGAGGCCTTCAGTTGACTGATCTACTGATTTCTGAACGGTAATATTTCTGCATGGTCTAACGGTCTACGATCTAAGACCTTGCACAACGCCACGAAACTTCACATTTTTCGAAACTTTTCAGGATCTTCTCTTATTTTAGTGGCACTGACTCAATGTGGATTTTCAATGTTTTGAACAGGACGAAGACTTTAAAAATAAATTGTAGATTATTCAACACCGACTTTATCGTATCTCGGAATGGTTATGAAAAAGCACACTGCCCGATAAAGTTTGTATTCAGTTGTTCCCTTGATTGGTTGCATGAATACCAGGAATTTGAGACTATTCTTACTTTTTCTTTACAGCCATCTTGGGATATAAATCATCCACAGGTCGTAAGACTTAATTACGTCATTGGAGAAATGAAAGCGTTACATAAATTATGAGCCCCTCTCAGTTGTTGAAAGAAAGGATTCCAAAGATTGATGGGTAAAACTTCACCTGCATAGAAAATACCATATTAGAAATATTTGACAAAGACAATACGATCACACACACACACACACACACACACACATATATATATAAGAGTTACAGAAAAAGGGGAAATCATTTTATCTATAGTACAGTCGATGTCATTAACATCAGACTTTAGGACCTGCACAGAAACACTCTTCAGTTTAATGAGTTCAACTGCACATTCACTAGCCGAGAATTTTGAGACAGAGTGCTGCACTGCATATACAAGTATTTCGTGGGAGTCATACAGCAGTTGCATTATCGGATAGAACAACAGAAATCCTATCATAAAAGAGAGGTTGCGCCACCTATGTTTTAGAATCGAGATTAGAATCGAGATCAGCGGAATATATTATTATGAAGCCAATGCATGCGCACCAAAGTGCGATTTAGAATCATTTTTAGGTTAAGAACAGAGCTGTGTATTATGAAGCCAAGGCATGTGTACAATTCATGTATTTTCGATTGATGATAGCTGACGATATCGACGTAAGAACTCATTGCTCAGCATGACATGGGGGAGGGGGCTTCAGCCTATAAGAGGAAACCCAGCTGGATGATGGCGGCTAAGCATTTGCGGCTTTGTGCGGGCTACGTACGGCCCCCCCCCCCCCACCCACGCTGAGTCTATGAGATCTTACGTTCATGGTTGATTCCCGAGTGATTTGTTTGGTGGCGGTGAATGCTAGGGATACAAGTCGAGTCTGGAGTTTGAATTGTACAATTTTGACCTGCATTTCCTCCAAGTGAAATGAATAGAATTAGCTGTGAATTGCATATTTACGTTAATTTCAAAGTTTTATTTACTATTCAGTTAAGTATCTGAAGTTGAAATTTTACGATTGAGTAAAGGAATTCTTCCTTATCATGGACTTATGAGTCAGAAGGACCCCGCGCACTTTTGTAGGATTAAAATCTCCATTTTCTTATAGTTAGTAAAGAATAAAATAATTGGGGAAGTTTGGGCTCAGTTGCAAGTTTAACAGATTTCAAGCAATTTTCAACTGATTTTAGTAATTTAATTGATTCAAAACGATTTGAAATATTTTAGAGTATCTTAAAAGATTACAAGGTATTTTCGGTAGCTTTAAAAAGTTTCGAGTGATTTAAAAATATTTAACATAAATCTTAAGGAAATTTTTAAAGATTGCAAGGAATTCTCGAAAGTTCTAAAAAGTTAAAAGTGATTTTAAAGAACTGGAAATATTTTAGGGAATTTTGTAGGTATTTGTTTCAAAAATTTCATGGGATTTCAAAAGATTAGGAGAGTGCATTAGATAGGAGAGAGCATTTTCAAAAGATTTACATAATTCAAAGGAGCTTAAATTTTTGTTAGAGATTTTGAAAACTTTTAGAGTATTTAAAAAATTTTCACTGCATTTTCGAAAGTTTTACAACATTTTAAGGAATTTAAAAAAAAATTAAGCGTTTCAAATCGTTTAGAGTATTTTAAAAGATCCTAAGGAATTTTGTGGCCTACTGCCCGGAAATTGGCTACAATTATGGAAAATGGGGAAATTAGGGAAGCTAAGTATAGGGAAACGTTATGTACATAATCCTGGTTAATTGTGAATTTATTTAACCACTTACAGAGTCTGGGTACTGAAGAATGGTGGTAAGTCCTAAGTCCAAAAGACGTCGGAGAGGGGCTGTTGATTTCCTGGAGGGTGATCCCTGTTTTAGGGGTATCCTTTGGAAGATTGTTTGTAGGCACTGATATCCGTCGTTTTTCTGGCACAGACACACACGGGCACACAATTTGAACGGGTGAGGTAACAGGGTTCTTACTTTGTACGGTGCAAAGGATTTCGTCGAAACTCTGACGCGTATCAGCGAGAACTGGCGATCTGTGGTCGACAACCTGCTAACCTAGTTTTCGGGATTTGTCGACCCCGATCGCCAAATTTCGGGCCTCACCCCTTTTGGATTAGGTCAGTGCCGGACGGAGCAAGGGCCCTACTGTAACTTCACGTTACACCCCCTCCCCCCAGTGCGGGACGGGGTACATTCCCTTAATGACCTTTCTCTGGACTCAGTAAGAGTTCCTGTTCATCCACATCTAGGATTAACAGGTCGTCATCTTCTGAGCTCTGGTCCTCCTCCATGTCGATCTCTATTTCTTCTTGTACATTCTTTTCCTTGTTATTATTTTCTTCTACTCTAATCTTATTATCTTCTTCTTCTACATATAGACTGTGAATTTGCAATATTTCAGAAAATTGAAAATGAATTGCTTCCAATTTTTTTTTTACATCTTTTCTTGTCCTTGTTTGGTGCTTTGTGCCCTGCCTTGCTGATCTCGTCCCTGTTCCAACAGTACTCATCATGGAACAGATATAACTTTTTTGGTATATCCCTCCCGCAGAATCTACGTTTCCAAGACTCGATGGTTTCCATTCTCTGAAACAAATAAATAAAACGACCTATTCGGTCAAACCAAAGATAATAGACAATAAAAAATGAAAAAATAATTGTCTAACGTTAATTTTTGTTATTTTATCGTTCGTTCCGTCCACTAGCTTAAATCTAATTGCCAAAAACACCCTTGAGCCTTCTCCTCTTGCCTTCTTCTATAGTTGCTGGAATTCCGACGATCTGAAACAACTAACTCAACCTAAAAATTCTTAATTCTATCGAGGACCATAATAAACTCAAGTATAACATGTACTTAATTACTTTTATTAATTTTAATGATAATAAACATTTAATGATGATATAGTTGTAGTGGTTTCTCCCTACTCGCTTCTCTTCTCTTTTAAGACCTGCTCGACCTCCTTATTTCTTTGATTTTTTATCTCCCTCCATTCTTTTTCTATCTCCTCTTTCTCCTCGTCTGTCAGATCCCAGGTTATTAGTTTTATTTTCCTTTATAATTTTTGTCTCTCCAATTCTTTTTGTATTTCCTGTCTTTTTCGTGCTTCCTCTTTTCTAGCCTCTAACTCCTCCATCAGGTCGGCTGTCTTCTTTAGGCTGTCTTTTTAATTTTTTGTATTTGTTCTATTCGTCTTCTGTCTAGCTCTTCCTTTTCCCTCTGTGGTTTATTTTTGTATTTTTCGATTTTTTCCTCTACTTCTGATCTTTCTTCCCTTTGTTTTTTGAGTGCCTCCTCATGTTCTATTAGCCAGTCCTTTTTCTTAGGATCCTCTTACTTCTTGATTTTGGCTTCTTCTTTTATCTTTTCTATTTCTGCTTTCTTTATTTTCTCCTCCTCTTCCTTTCGTTTATCGTTTTCTTTGATGAAATCGAGAATTTTTGCTTCTTCTTTCTTTTTCCTCGCCTCCTCTTCTTTAAGTCTATCACCTTCCTCTAGGTATTTTAATATTTTTTGTAAGTTGAAAAATTCTGTTCTTTTTTTTCTGACTTTTTCGCCATTGTCTGCACTTCTCTTGTTCCTCTTAGTATTTCTTCTCTTAAATTTTCCAATTCTTCTTCCATCTTTCTTCTATTTTTCTGCATTTGCTCTTCTAATAAGCTTTTCATTTTATCTTCCTCCCTCTTCCTTTCTTCTTGGGTTTTGAAACTTTCCGCCATTTTCTGAAATAAGAAAGGTATTTCCGTCTTAATTTGTCTCGACTAAACTTTCTTTATTCTTAAAAATAAGAAGTTTCGTCTTTTAGTCTGTCTATTGTCTTAAATTCATTCTTTTATTCTATTGTTACATGTAAATTTCGTATTATTGTTCAATTATTTTTAAATCATTTATATTCCAATTCCATTTCGATTTTCCCCGAATTTTACCCAGCTCATAAACTGTTGGTGATGATTTCGCAATAATTTTATAAGGTCCTTCAAAATCTTTATTTAGTTTCCTTGCTATTTTCGCATCTTTATTAGATAGGGTTTTATCTCTTTTATAAACTAACTCGCCTATCTCAAGCTAAAATTTTCTTCTACGTAAATTATATTGAATTGCTTGTTTATTATTCGCTTCATCAAGATTTTTCTGTACTTCTTCCTTAATTATTTGTAATTTGCGCAACCTATCGGTCCATTTATCTGTTTCTTGGAACTCTATTTCATCAGAATTTGTTAAGTCTTTTTTCAGAGTTTGTAATGGTTCTAATTCTCTACCGAAATTTAGAAACGCAGGTGTGAAATTAGTTGAAGAGTGTTTACTCGTATTTAGAGAGAATTGCAAATCTTCCAAATTTTTATCCCACTCGCTGTGATCCTTATCTTAATAAGTCTTAATTGTAGTTTGTATTGATCTATTGCATCTCTCCGTGGGATTCGCCTGTGGATAGTATTTCGGCGTTCTCAGATGTCTGATAACAAATTTCTGGGCGAGTTCCCTAATCGTCTTATTAACGAACTCGGTACCATTGTCTGGTAGCAAAAATCTGGGAGTTCCCCACTTCGAGATTATTTTTTTGTGAAATTCACTCTCAATCGTTGGGCCATTCGCCTTTTTGATTGGAATAATTTCTACCCATTTCGTAAATAAATCAATGAACACCAAGATGTATTTATTTGTGAATTTAGAATTAGGAAGTGGTCCCATGATATCAGTGGCAACCACTGTCCATGGCTCCTCAATAATTCTTATTTCTCATTAAACCTATTTTTTTCTGATTGTGGGCTTTGTTTTTAGGCAAATTTCGCATTTTCTGATATATTTTAAAATTTCCGAGTACACCCCTGGCCAAAAGTAATTTTCGGATATTCTCGCATAAGTTTTTTTTATTCCCTAATGACCAGACTGTTTATTATCATGTCCTTCGCATAACACTTGTTTCCTAAGATTTTTGGGGATTACTAATTTCCACGGATTACTTTCGGGTAATAAGGATGATTTTAAGGGGTCGGGTCTGTAAAAATATAATTGTCCATCTCTAATTCGCCATTTTTCGTGCTCTTCAGGTTTCTTTCTCACCTGCCTAAATTTTGTGTTATACCATTCATCATTTTCATCAATCAAATCTTTGTTTTTATTTTCCACGCTACTAGCTAAAATAGACACTACGGACTTTTCTGATTCATTTGTTCTTGATAATGCATCCGGAACTAAATTTGCGCTTCCCTTCCTATATACAATTTCATAATCATATTCTATGAGTTCTAGGGCCCATCTTGCTAAAAGACCTGTGGGATTTTTTAAATTGTGAAGCCATTTTAAGGATATGTGATCTGTTATGACTTTAAACTTATATCCTTCTATATACGGCCTACATTTTTTTATCGCCCACACAACGGCTGAGCACTCTTTCTCAGAAGTGGAGTATTTTCGTTCTGCTCCATTCAAGCCTCGACTGGCATATGCTATCACGTATTTGTTCCCTTCGATTATTTGAGTGAGTACAGCCCCTAAGCCTGTATCACTCGCATCGGTTTCTATTTGGAAAGGATGTCTAAAATCAGGGCAAGCCAGGATAGGTGCTGTCGTCAACAACCCCTTTATCGTTTCCAAAGCTTTTTCCTGTTCATCTGTCCATTCCCATTTTTTACCTTTCTTTAATAATCTATTTAAGGGCTCTATTAATTCTGAAAAATATGGGATAAATCTCCTGTGCCAAGAGGCCATTGCTATCAAACGCTGTAATTGTTTAATTATCTGAACTGATTGTTGAACTTGCTTTATTTAATTTATCCAAAACTAAGTTCAAATAATGTATGTGTTCCTCAAACATTTCCGAAACTATTACAATATCATCCAAATAACAAAAAACGTTTGGTTTTAAATCTGGGGTAATCATTTTGTCCATAAGACGTTGGAATGTTGCTGGTGCGTTACATAAGCCAAAAGGCATTCGAATAAATCGAATCATACCTTTTCCTGGGACTAAAAATGCTGTAATTTGTCGGGAATTTTTATCCAGCGGTATTTGATTGTAAGCTGAATGTAAATCTATTTTTGAAATATATTTTGCCGATCGTAAGGTGTCCAAAATTTCCGCCATTATCGGTACCGAATATAAATCTTTTTTAGTAGCTTTATTAACCTTCCTCAAATCTAAACAAAATCTATACTTTCCATTAGGCTTTTTTTATCATTATTACTGAATTTGACCAATCACTACTACATGATTCTATAATTCCTTCCTCTAACATTCTATCGATTTCTTCGCACATGATACCTTTTATTTTAGGGGAGACATGATAATATTTTTGTTTGATAGGATCATGTCCTTGAACGTCAATTTTATGCTCCGTTAACTGTGCTGCTTTTAATTTTTTCCCCATTTCCGGAATTTTTTCCTTTAATAATCTATTCATTTTTTCCTGTTCGTTTTCCGAAAGTTCCATAATACCTTCGCATATTTCAGATGCAAATGGTATTGGTTCCCTAATTATTATCGGTTTTCCTATAACGTTATTATTTAATACAGCATTAGTTTTTAAATTGATCAAAAAATTTTGATTATGTGATTGGATACTCTCTACTATTGATTGAGAATCCCTGGATTTTACTTTATTTCTCGTCCCAATTTTTGTATTAAAGTTTTTAAAATTCTTTTTCCCTTTAAAATCTGTATTTTTATTTTCCCTATCATTAAATCTCTTTTTCGTCGCGTTACTCCTGTTAAGATAACACTGCCTGTTATTTACGCTCGGCCTTACTGTCTCATGTATCAAATCGTTTTTATTTTCATCAGAGTCTAGCGTTTCCAACGCATGGAATCTATTTTGCAATTTAATTTCCATGAACTGTGGTATAATTACCTGGGTTGAGTTCTCGCTTCTTGCTATTTGAATGGAGGGAAAGTTTGGTTTTGGGTTTGGTTTATACTTCGTACACTGAGGTACCGATTTCCCGCTGTCTAGCGTACTTTCGGCTACCCCCTCTCTACTATCGCGCAACGAAACAGTGTCGCCTAATCTAATATTCGTACTCTTCTCATTCTCCTTCTCTTCTTTACTATTCTTATAGTCTTTCTTTATTATCCCTTTCTCTTTCGTTCCTATATGTTTCTCATTTCTTTCCTTCTGCCTATTCTTGCGTGATCTTGTGTCTCTTTCCACGCTTGACCAGCCGGTTTGTGTTCCTGTCTCGTGTGTATTGTTTCTAATTTCCTTTTATCCTAATCTATTTATTTTAATTGGTTCCGGATTTGCTTTGGGATGAGCTTCGATCGTATATCGAATTTCAGGCGATTCCGGAAGCCACCAGTTGTTACTTTCGTAATCCATTTTTAATCCTAATTTTCTAAGCATGTCTGTTCCTATTATACCCTTTGATCTTAATTTCGGTACTATCCTAAATAATAGTTCTTTAGTGACGTGGCCTATTTTGACAGGAATGAGTACTTGGCCAATTATACTCACTTCCTCGCCATTCGCCACAATTATTTTGTTTGAATCAGGTTTTTTAATTTCGTAGTTGTAGAGTTTAATTGTATTTAATAGATTCTGGCCTACATAAGAGTGTGCCGCACCGGTATCGATCAACACCCTGTATAAACACGCTTCAAAATCCATCATAACATTAAACCTTGTTTCGTCCGGGGTATCTAAATCTGAGTCTAATTTTTCGGGCGCTTTATTTGAATTTGAGAATGTATTTGCCCCTATAATCCTCCCTGACCGTTTCCCTTATTTTGAAAATGCCAACATTCATTTTTTATGTGACCTGGTTTACCGCAAAAATAACATGCAATTTTATTTTTATTATATCTAAATTGCCTATGCTCTTTATTTCCAGAATTAGAGTTTGCCGCATTCTGTGCACTTGAATGCGCGTTCCCATTTTTCTGATTTATCTCAGCACTCGCCTTTTCGGTATTTTGTTTTTGATTACTGTATTTTTCTCCCGGTTTTTGGTCGCTTACTTGTGCATTTTCTTCGGGCGGGAACGTTACTGTAGCTCCGCCTTCAATCGCTCGCTGATTTTTATTTTTAAAATAACCTCTTTCTCGTGGGTACATTAGTTGTCGCAACATTGAAACTAAAGGATTGTACGATGAACGACCGAAGCCTCTGCCTCTGTCGTTTTCAAATCGACTTTTGTCATTTCCTCGTCCGATATAACCTCTATTCTGTCCATTTCTGTCTTGAATATTTTGATTTTGGCTCTGAGTGTAACCTGTTCCACCATTATTCTGATTCTGATTATTTCCTTGACTTCTGTTTACATCTTTACATACTGAAACTTTTAAAACTTGCCCTCTAATTTTTGATTTTACCATTTCTGTTTGAAATTCTTTTCCTAAATTTTCAAATTCTTCAAAGTTTTCAAAATCATTTCTTTTGATATATAATTTATATTCTAGTCTTAAATTTTCATAAGTTCTTCTTAATTCCCATTCTAAACTTTTTCTGGGATGTAATTTTGCAAATAGTTTTCTAATTTCTGTTAAAAATGAGTGAATGTCCTGTCTACATTTTCGAGAATATCAAAATCAGTAATTTGATATCCTTTTTTAAATCTGTATAAATCATCTAGAAATTGTACGGGGCTATCGCCTTTGCTATTTTTAAATTTAAATGGCCAATGCGACATGATCTGGAATGGGGTTTCAATCATTCCGAACGGAAAATAGGCCGCTGGAATATTCGCATTATTCTGGGTTGGGGTATTCCTAGATTGGGTTTGTCTAGAATCTGGCCATCTGCTATTATCTAGTCTGCTATTATTTTGTAAAAAAGTAGATCGTCGTTTTGATATACGTGGCCCTAAATTTCTGGATTCTTTCTGTTCTTCGTCAGAATCGCTATCCTCAAATTTATTTTTACTTTCTAATCTTGTCGCATTTTCTGAAAATTTTTCCCTAGGTCTTGCTCCGTAATGGAATAAAAGGCTCCGTCAAAATCGGGCTGCTAAAAGCGCCCCCTTGGCCGTTAGACCTAGTCCCGAGAGTTACTTCGCAGTTTTTGGAATTTCTCAGACGTTGCGCGTCGGTAATTGATGACGTTAGAGAATTTTAAAAATGAGTTACCACCGGAGTTACAATTACAGGAGTTGCCATGAACATGAATTGCTAACTGCATATTTATTATTTATTTACCATACGAATATTAAATATTTATTTTCTAATTATTCTTATGATTCACAATTATTAGTAAGTAGTTATACAATAAATTATATATATTTCTTTCAAAAAAAATTAAAAATATGATATTGTTATATAGGTATTCATATAATAAATTATTACTTATAATTATAACACACTACCGGCCAAGAGTTAGTTCATCTCGTTTTTGATGACTGGTTAAGTTCTCCTAATCTTAATTATGACAGAGCTAAAATTTTGTTCTCTTTAAAATGTTGAATGATCTTAAAATTCTGTATGAAATGAACTCAGAATAAAGCCAATTTGTCAATTTTTTAAGTAGATATTGCAAAAATAGTGTAAATTTCTAATGTTTTCTTAAACTTTATGTAATATCCGAAATAACCAACAGTTTGTAATAGTACTTAGTAATACTTAGGCTGATTTTAAAGCTATTTTTCCACAGTATCGCAATAGCTTATGAGCGTAAATCTAAAATTAAATTCCTATTACAGTGCATAACAGCTTAAATGTGTAATAAAATAGTTGGAAACAATTGAAAACATCTTATCTGTAGGAAAATCAGAATAAAAATGAAAAAAAAAATATTTTTTTTGACGGACAATTTTTCAGAAACTTCATGGTTATATGATTCACATTTTTAGAAAAATGTTTTTTTTTATCACAAAGAATATTGAAATTCTTTCAACTCTTTCATTAAAATTGTGAGTTCTTGCACTGTGATCGGAACATTTTTCAGATTTATTCTCGTAAGCTGTTGCGATACTCTGGAAAAATAGCTTTAAAATGAACCTAAGAACATTTCAAAATGTTGATGATTTCGGATATTACCTAAAATTTAAGGCAACATTAGAAATTTAGACTATTTTTTCAATATCTATTAAAAAATAGACAAATTGGCTTCATCCTGGGCTTATTTTATAAAGAATTCTGAGAGCATTCAACTCTTTGGAAAGAAAAAATTTTAGCTCTGACATAATTAAAATTTAGTGAACTTAATCAATCATTAAAAATGAGGCGAACTAAATCTTTTGACCGGTAGTGTATATTATTCATTATAATACCTTAAATATGGTTTCAAAATACTAAAACTCAGTAAAAATTATATATGCATATCAGTTACAGATTGTATTACTGAATACAATCTGTAGTTGATATACATATATATTTTTACTGATTTATAGTACATACTTCAAAACATAATTGAAGTTATCATACATACATTTCAAAAAAATGTTAATAATACTTTCAAGAACTTCAATGTTTATTAGTAGTGGCATTGTTTGCCAGACAAAAGATTAATTTTATAAAAATGCTCGAACCTTAAAAAATCTGACAAACTTTTTATTCGTAGCTTGTCACACTATTTGTTTTCATTGTACGATTTAAATGAATGGTGACTCTCTTGCCTTGGAATTAGAATCACATAGTTTAAAAATTATAACTAAAATAAAATAAAATACTGCATTGAATTATACAATTATTCAAATAAAATAGAACAAAACAGTTATATAAGTACAAAATATTTCAATGTAACATACACGACAGCAATTTCCTAAATATTAAACTGCAAACGGTTCTGCAACGATAAACCTCATTTAAAGGCGGGGAAAACCTCGAAGACATTGTTCTAGAATATAGTATGAACCTCCTATATCTTTGCCTATAGTCCGTATACCTGCTTATACCTAATCAATTTTGGGAATTTCCTCCTTTTATGGTCTATTTCTCCTATTGTAAGAAAACTCGATGAGTAGAATGAATGAGTAAGTAGGTGTGAGCCGAAAATTACGAAAATAGAATTTGTTTGAGTAATGATCAGGCCCTTAATTTCTAGTGGAGCGTATTGGGGTTCAAATAACCACAGCCAAATTTTAGCTGCAAAAGGAAAGAGTTTATTTTATGGCATAAAAAACCTCCACTCGGTGAGTGGAGGAAAAAGCCGAAAAATCAAATAGTAATCACAAGAGCAAGACAGAAATAAATTCAAATAGTAATCACAAGAGTAAGTCAGAAATTACCTCATGCATACAGTGGTAAACACAAATAATCCAACCTGAGCCTCGTTGACAATAGTGGGATGACAACCAGTCCGCCATACAGTAATCCACTCAAAATCGATGCACATAATCCAAAACATGAGAATCGATGCACATAATCCAAAACATGAGACTCGATGCACATAATCCAAAACATGAGACTCGTTCTTATGATATTTAACACCACAATGGCTCACACACATAATCCAAACATGAGACTCGTTCACACTGGCAAATACACGGAACCTCCTACCACAAGGGGTCAACTTGAACTGAACTGAACTTTGAGGAAAAATAATAATTATAAAAGTGAAAACAAATTCCTGATCCAATGACCTATAAAGTCGTGGCAAAAGGTTCCATTCTACCTGCTCGGCGCTGACCTTCGAGTTACGCGCAGAGTTTACAGTTTTATTTCAGGTGCAGCCCCTTTTCCGAGAATGAATAAACTAAAGAGACAATAACTAAGTCAAACTCCCCACAATTTCAGATGACGGTAAAAAGCAGCCAAACATCCCGCCCGCCTTCGTCCGCAGGACGAAAATATAAACTACAGATTAAATGTTAGGTATACGCTATAACAATGAGTAGTACACAAGGATACAGCCCAGCGATCCGCCCAGCATGGCTATGAAGTCGCAGCACTTGGTGATGGTAGAGAGAGAACAGAGATTCGCGATGTGATGACGTAGCGTATTAGTGGTTCGAGTACTACTTGGCTGTCAGACCAAGCAAAGACAGGTAGGTC
>CAKNWT010326766.1:0-13260 GCA_932066315.1 Andricus coriarius | reverse complement strand
GCAATCGATAGAACGGGAAATTTTACGCTGAAATATGTACCCAGGTCTTACATGGGTCCATTGTAACCTTTGGGAATAGAAGCTTTTCAATTTTTTTTCGTAAGGAGCAAAGTTACTAGCTTGACCCAGGCGTATTCAGTAGTGACCTTTATTTTGATCTTGACGATGAACTTCAAGATCATTTCAAGGTCAGCGTTAAAAAAAATAAAAAAACCTTTTGTACATCGCCAATCAAAAGAGCGGGAAATGTTACGCTCAAATATGTACCCACGTCATTCATATATACAATGTACCCTGAAGGTCATTCTAAGGTAATTTAAACTTGAGCAAAGTCTGCATACCTTTGGGAATAGAAGCTTTTCAAATTTTGTTTGTAACGAGCAAAGTTACTAGCTTTAGCAAGGTGTATTCAGTAGTGACCTTAAGCATGACCTTGACGATGGCCTTTCGAGGTAATTTCAAGGTAATTTAAAGGTCGATTATTTCCATTGAAAAACCTTTCAAGGTTACAATGTACCTCTGTATGGCCTGGGTACATATTTTAACGTAAAATTTCCCGGTCTATCGATTGTCAGAAATATTGAAATTTTCACCCGGACAATCGAAAAATATGTCTCGAAAGTGTCAAAGTTTGAGTCATGAGAAAAATTTTAATTATAATTATTAAATAATTAATTATTTTTAACCAGATTGAACCCAGATGGAATATGGAAGAACAATTTTTGGTTGTGCAACATCAAGTCGCTCTCTCCGTCGACGGATTAAGCTCCTCGTCACCATTGACGCGAAACGTTAACAGTCAATCAGAAATTGGACAATCGGGTGATATCATCACTTATAATAAAGGCGCAAGTATCCTTCGAATGATGGAAATGTCCCTTGGATCTGAGATTTTTAATGTTGCTTTAAAAAATTATCTAGAATCAAGGTAGACTTTCCTTAATAATTGCCTAATTATTTATTATTAAATTATATATTGAATTATATTCCATAATAATTTATATACTATTTGCAATAAAACAAAACTTTCAGAATGTATCAAAACGCAAAACCAGAACACCTGTGGACGAAAATTCAAAAAGAGGTTGATTTCAAAAAATTAGATCTGAAAGTCTCCATAGAAACGATTATGAATAGTTGGACCAAACAGGCTGGATTTCCTGTGGTTAATGTAACTATTAATAAGAACAGAGCTAATCTGACGCAAACCCGATTTTTATTGAGAAATTCTGAATCAGCGACAACAAATTCAATATGGTGGATTCCACTTACTTGGACTACTAGAAGTAATCCTAATTTTAGTCAAACTGTCACCAATCAGTGGATATTTGGTAATGAAACAATCGATGTAGAAGTGAAAAAGGATGATTGGATAGTTTTCAATATAAAATCAGCAGGTAAGAAATAATAAGGGATTAGTTAGGTTAAGCCGCTGTAAGCTAAAACATAAATCTAGACCCTGCACACTAAAAACCATAAAACAATTAACCCCTAATTCCCTAAACGCTTATACCCCAAAATCGTGAAACTCTCAGACCTTGCATATCGAAAACCATACAACCATAACCTCAGAAACTCAAAGATCCTAAATCCTAAACTCGAAACCCGTAAGTCATAAAACCATAAAACATTTAACCCTTAAATTCCTAAGCCCTTTTACCCGAAAATCATAAAAACACTCAAACCTTGAACATCGGAAACCATTAAACCAAATCCTTTGAAACTTTAAAATCCTAAATCCTAAACGGTAAGCCCTTAAATGCTAAAACCATAAAACACTTGAACCCTGAGTCCCTTGAACCCTGACATCATAAAACATTGAAACATTAACTATCTAAGACCGTAATATCATAACCCCGAAAACCCTAAGATCCTAAAACCTAAACGCTAAAACCTTCAACTCTAACACCATAAAACATTTAACCCTCAAGGCCCTAAACCATTAGGCCGTAAAATCATAAAACATTGAACCATTAACTATCTAAGACCATAATATCATAACCCCGAAAACCCTAAAATCCTAAAACCTAAGCGCTAAAACCTTCAACTCAAACACCATAAAACATTTAACCCTCAAGGCCCTAAACCATTGAGCCGTGAAATCATAAAACACTTAAACCTTAGATGTCTAAGACCATAAAAATATAACCCCGAAAACCCTAAAATCTTATAACCTAAACGCCTAATCTTCACACCCTAAAACCCTAAAACTAGAAACCACTAAATCCCTAAAACTAGAAACCACTAAATCCCTAAAGCCTTAAATCCTAAAATCATAAAACACTCAAACCCTAAGTATCTAATACCATGAAATCATAACCTCGGAAACCCTAAAACCTTAAAACCTAAACGATAAACCCTAAGCCCTGAGAACATAAAACACCAAACCAATAAATACCCAAACCCGTAAGCCATAAAATCATAAAACACTCATACATTAAGTATTTAAGAGTATAAAATCATTAACCCGGAAACTCTAAATTCCTACACCCATAAAATACTTTACCCCTAAATCCTTAAACCTTAAAATCATAAAACATTGAACCATTAACTATCTAAGACCATAATATCATAACCCCGAAAACCCTAGAATCCTAAAACCTAAACGCTAAACCCTTAAACTCTAAAACCATAAAACACTTGACCCTCAAATCCCTAAACTATTAATCCCTGAAATCACGAAACACTCAAATCCTAAATATCTATAACCATTCAAACATATGCCCTCTAACTCTAAAATCTTGAAAACTAAACGCTAAAACCTCAAACCATAAAACCATAAATGTTGCAACCCCTAAATCCTTAAAGCCTTAAATCCTAAAACCATAAAACACTAAACCTCTGAATCCCTAAACCCTTATGCCTTAAAATCATAAAACTCCTAAAAGAGAATAAAACCATAACCCCGGAAACTCTAAAATCCTGAAACCATAAAACACTTAACCCCTAAATCCCTAAACCATTATGCCCCAAAATCATAAAACACTTGAATCTTAAATATCTGAAACCATAAAAGCATACTCCCAGAAACCCTAAAATCCAAACGATAAACCCTTAAACCTTAAAACGATAAAACACTTAACCCGAAACTGCTAAATCCTTATACCCTGAAATCATAAAACACATAAACCTTAAATATCTAAGACCATAAAACCATAACCCCTGAAAACCTAAAATTCGAAAACCTAAACGCTAAACCCTAAAACCATAAAACACTAAACCCCTGAATCCCTAAACCCTCAGGCCTTAAAATCATAAAACTCTTAAAACATAGATATCTAAGAGAATAAAACCATAACCCCGGAAACTCTAAAATCCGGAAACCATAAAACACTTAACCCCTAAATCCCTAAACCATTATGCCCTAAAATCATAAACCACTTGAACCTTAAATATCTGAAAGCATTAAAACATAACCCCGAAAACCCTAAAATCTAAAACCTAAACGCTAAGCCCTTGAACCTTAAAACGACAAAACACTAAACCCTGAAACGACAAACCCTTAAACCCTAAAATCATAAAATACTTCAACTTACAAAATCTAGGACCATACAACCATACCGCTGGAAACCCTGTAATCCAAGACCTAAATGCTAAACCCTTAAACCTTAAAACCATAACTCCGCAAGCCCTCAAATCCTAAAACACTGAAACCCTTTCCAAACAAAACCCCTAAATCCATGAAGCTGGAAACTCCAAAACCCGAAACTTTTATATCCTAAAACCATAAAACCAAAATCCTGTAACACTGAAAACCTAAAATAACAGACCTTTAACCGTAAAACCCTCAAGCTCTTAAGCCTCAAATCCTCTAAAACCCTAAACCCCTAATTATTTAACACATGGAAACCTAAAATCCTAAAACCCTGAATCTCTAACACTCTAAAAATCAGACGCTAAGTCCTTCAACCCTAAAACCTGAAATTCTGAAATACTTAAACCCTAAAATCATAAAAGCGCATAATGCTTACACCGTAAAATCATATAACACTAAAAACTTAAGGCCTAAACCTTAGGATGCTAAAACCCTGAAACCCTATACAACTTAATCCCAAAACCCCAAAACCATAGGAATCTAAAACCCTGAAATCATAAAACCCTCAAGCCCTAAAACCGTTAAGCCCTGAAACCCTAATCCCCTAAAACCGTAAAATTCTAAAGCATAAAACTCTGAAACCCTAAAATCTCCCTTCCCCGCCCAAAAAAAAAACACGAAAAAAATCCTAAATCTTTAAACCCTCAAACTCAAAACCATCAAACCCTAAAACCATAAGACACTACTCTATTACACCCCGACTTCACGTAAACATTTAAAAACGTGCAACCCTGAAACTGTTTCGTACAAAATTAATCTGTTTTCGGAAAGCATTCAACAATCCATGGATTTTTTTATTACTGAAATTTAAGTTTTTTATAATATTTGGAAATTTAACTATTCTATTTTTTGGTAAATGTGTATCTTTTTACCTTAAAAATTCGTCTTTGTTGGATTAAGATTGATCATTTTGATTAAAAATTCATTTCTTGGCTTGAAAATTTATCTATTTTGTTGATAATAATTTATTGAATTTGATGAAAATTGGTCTTTTTATTAATCTTTAATTATCGTGGTTTGAAATTTATATGTGTTAGAAATTTGAAAAAACTAAAAAAAAATTGTTGGACTGAAAATTCATTTTTGTAAACGAAAATTTAACTATTCCATTTTGATTTGAAAATTTATCTTTTTAAGCTAAAAATTCAACTATTTGATTAAAAATTGACGATTTTATTGCAAAGTCATATTCCTGTTTAAAAATTCGGTTTTTTAATGAAAAATTATTTTTTTCAACTGAAAATGTAAGTTTTGTGTTTTTGATTAAAAATGTATCATTTTTAGTTGTTGCTTTATGCATATTGCTGAAAATTTATCTTTGTTGGAGGAAAATTAATCGTACTGGTTGAAAATAAATTTTTGTATTTTAAAATTCAACTATTTGGTTAAAGATTTATTTATTTGATTGACAATTCATAATTTAAGTTAAAAATTTATTTTTTTGTTGTTAAAAAATTATCTATTTGGTTGAAACTTCTTTTCTTTCGGGTTGCAATTCTTTAGTTATGAATTCATCTCTTGTATAGAAAATTTGCTCACTTTGACTTTAAAGTTTAATAATTTTATCGAAAGTTTTATTTTTCCAATAAATAAGATGGTATGGTGTTGACCAGGATCCAAATATAGAGTTAAAGATGTAAATAAGTAGAAACGCGTTGATTACTGGTGGGTGTTAAATATAATTAATTTAAAACCGAGAGACTCTCAGTACAACTTGACGTTCCGACTGTTCGTCGACAGTGCTCATCAGAAGATATTACATGAGAAGACAATAGGAAAACCTAGTCTTTTCGGTTCAAAATTAATTTCTTTGGTTAAAAATTTGTTTCCATAGTTCAAAATTAATTTTTTTAACCTAAAATTTTTCTAGGATTCTATCGTCTCAATTACGATAAGCAATTGTGGTACCGCATAATTGATACCCTAAATAACAAATCAAGGATTGAGGAAATAAATGTACTTAATAGAGCAGCTATAATTGATGATTTGATGAATCTCGCAAGAGCAGATTATTTAGATTATAATGTTGCTTTGGATGGTCTGCAATATCTGACCTCAGAAATGCATTATTTGCCATATAAAGCTGCTATAAGTGCCCTTGATTATCTGACTAAAAGATTTTCAGGACAAAAGGATTATGACATTTATATCGTGAGTTCTTTCAAACATCATCTTTAAAGTAGATACCTAAAAAAATGTATACCATATGTCAAGCCTTCTTTGAAATAGGAATTCATTCTGGAACTTATCAACAAAACACATCGAAAATTGAGTTATGATGACAAGAAAGGCGATAGCAGACTTGCAATTTTATTGCGTCGGGAATTAAATGAGATAGCATGCCGGTTTAATCAGGAAAGATGCATCCAAAAATCTTTCGAATACTTTCACAAATGGAAGGCTGGTGCTTTAAAAACGTAAGAAGTTTTTGAACTCTCTAGACTTCTTTTAAATGACATATTTTATTTTAAAAAAAAATGGTTTCAGAATTCCGAAAAATCGAAAACTGACTGTATATTCTACAGCTATGAAAAATGCAACTGAAAGTGATTGGGATGCGTTGTGGAACCGATATGTGAAATTAAACGTTCCGTCTGAACAGATTGAAATATTAACAGCATTGGGGTGTAGTCAAAATTCCACTATTCTGAAAAGGTAAGTATAATATTCATCAATGAGGCTTTCTGAATAAAGAATGTAACTCACAAATATTTATGATTCAGATATCTACTCTGGGCTGTGTCAAGTTATAAAGACCACAGAATTCGTAAACAAGATAGCGCAACTATATTTAATGCAGTTTCTTCATGTTCTTTATTTGGGGCAGAATTTATAATAGATTTTATTGACGAACATTATAAGGAAGTCATTGCTTAGTAAGTATATCAAATGATTTAAAGGGAAGCTTTACTACAGATGTGGACGTGGATGTAGATGTAGATTTATCATTTTTTCATTTTCATTTTATTTTCATTTGTCATTTGTCATTGGTCATTGGTCATTGGTCATTATCCATAATAACTAGACAATAGCATCTACTTACTGGTCACTGGTTACTGTTCATTGCATTTGGACGTGCACGTATCATTTTTTCATTTGTCATTTGTCATTTCTCATTTTTTATCTGTCTTTTGTCATTGGTCATTATCCATAATCATTAGTGAATAGCCTCTGCTTACTGGTCACTGGTGACTAGTCATTGTATGTGGATGTGTATGTATCATATTTTCATATTCATTTTTATTTGTCATTTGTCGTTTCTCATTTGTCATTTGTCATTTGTTATAAGTCATTTGTCATTTGTCATTATCCATAATCATTAGTCAATAGCCTCTGCTTACTGTTTACTGGTTACTGGTCATTGTATGTGGATATGGATGGATCATTTTCTCATTCGTCATTCGTCATTTATCATTTGTCATTATCCATAATCATTAGTCAATAGCCTCTGCTTACTGTTCACTGGTTATTGGCCATTGTACGTGGATATGGATGGATCATTTTTTCATTCATCATTCGTCATTCGTCATTCGTCATTTGTCATTTGTCATTTGTCATTTGTCATTTATCATTTGTCATTGGTCATTGGTCATTGGTCATTGGTCATTGGTCATTGGTCATCGGTCATTAGTCATCGGTTATTGGTCATTGGTAATTATCCTTAATCATTAGTCATTATCCTCTGCTAACTGGTCCTTGCATGTTGATGTGGATGTATTATTTTTTAATTTGGATTTTTCATTTGTCATTTGTCATTGGTCAGTGGCTACTGGTCATTAGTAATTGGTCATTGGTCATTATCCTTAATCATCAGTCAATAGCCTCTGCTTACTGGTCATGATATGTGGATGTGGATGTATTATTTTCTAACTTTGATTCGTCATTTTTCATTGATCAATGGTCATTACTCCTTAATCATTTGTCATTATTCTATTGCCCTTAATCATTGGACACTATTCAGTGCTTACTGGTCATCGTGTGGATGTGTCAATTTTTTATTTAAATTTTTCACTTTTCATTGATCATTGGTCATTACTCCTCAATCATTAGTCATTAGTCTGTTGTCCCTAATCACTGGTCACTGTTCACTGGCTACTGGTCATTGTTTGTGATTTTGGAGGTGTAATTTTCTATTTTGATTTGTCATTTGTCAATAATGGTAATTCATTCTTTCTCAATCATCAATCATTAGTCTGTTGCCCTTAATCATTGGTGACTGTTCACCGGTCATTATATGTGAATGTGGATGTGTCATTTTTTAATTTGCATTCGTCATTTTTCACTTATCATTAGTCATTACTGCTTAATCATTAGTCATTAGTCTGTTTTCCTTAATCCTTGATAACTTTTTACTGGTTACTGGTCAGTTTTTGTGGGTGTGGAGTAGGGTGTCCTAAAAAAACGCAATGTTCTTTTTTTCATGACGCACCCCCTAAACTTGTTCCATTTGGTGAAAAAATAAATGCATATTTTTCTTTTTTTTTTTTAATAATTTTAAACCGTGGTCCTGGGGCCTTAAAGTGACCCAAAATGATCAAGATGATTAATTATTGTTAATTTTAGTAAACTTAATAATTTTTGCCAGGGAATACAACTGTTAATAGTATCATAAGCTCAGGAAAAAAACTGACCCAATTAGACAAAAAATACTAACCCTTGTTTTCAAAATCTACTCTTTATGGGGGCTAAAATATTATATCTTGAATTTTAAAGAATTTATACTTATTTATTAGATTTCTTGGTACGTAAATGACTTAACAAGATACAGGAGAACGAAACATTATTTTTCATAAAAAATTACTCCTATAATAAAAAGAGGATCCTTTTAACATCAATAACATGCTGAACTGACGAAATTGAATTAAATTTTACTTCAGGTACGATTTGCAATTTTTTCACTTCTCAAATAAAAGTTAAGCTTGAAACGATATATTTCTAGTGATTAGAAAAAATGCTATACTTTAATTTAATTTCGCCAGTTCAGCATGTTATTGAAGTTGAAAAGGATCCTCTTTTTATTATAAGGGTAATTTTCTTTGAAAAAATAATTCGTCGTTTTCCTGTATATTGTTAAGTCATTTACGTACCAAGAAATCCCATGAATAACGCATAAATTCTTTAAAATTCAAGATACAATATTTTAACACCTGTAAAGGGTAGTCAAAGGATGATCATTTATAGGCCTATAAACAAATAAACTAACGTAATACCAGATAAAATCGTCACATTTTGCGGCTCTTATTTGTTTATTAGTGAGTGCAAATGATTTTTTATGACTTAAACAGTTAGAATACACTTTCAACTTTGAAATAAGACCATGCACGACCAAAAATATTGATCAGGAGCTGCATTATTGTCCAATTTGTCCGAGCGTCACGGAGGTACAGCGCTTTTTTGCACCAAATTAACAATATCTCCGGTTCTAATAACTTTATCAAAATAAAAAAAAATGGGATTTGTTTTTTATGAAATAAGGAACAAGACTTACTCATTCAAATGGTCATATCTCTTTTACTTCAAAAGATACAGTGCTTTGAACAATTAAATTGTTAATAACAAATTACCCGACTGTCGGATCGAAAGCCACCCCCCAAAATTCGTGTTCAGCGACTCAAAATACATAAAAAAACCTAGGTGGCCTCATCTAAATTGAGGAGGCCACGGTGATCCCTCTGGCGCCCCGACTAGATCATTGGTAATTACTTCTGAATAATTAGTCATTATTCTATTATTCCTAATCATTGATTATTGTTCACTGGTTACTGGTCATTGTATGTGAATTTAGATGTGTAATTTTTTAATTTACATTTTTCATTTTGTATTGAACATTGGTCATTACTCCTTAATCATTAGTCATTAGTCTGTTGTCCTTAATCATTCGACACTTTTCTCTGGTTACTGGTCATTTTTCGTGGGTGTGGAAGTGTACATTTTTTTCATTTGTCTCTTGCCAATGATGGTAAGTCATTATTCCTCAATCAATAGTCATTAGTTTGTTGTCCTTAATTACTTGTCACTGGCTACTGTTCGTTGTATATGGATGGATGCATCATTTGTTTCTTTTCATTTGTCATTTTTCATTGATTATCGGTCATTACTCATTAATCATTATTCATTATACATTAATCTGTTGTCCCTAATCATTGGCAATTGTTCACCCGTTACAGGTTTTCGTATGTGGATTTAGCTGTATCATTTTTTCCATTTTCATTTATCATTGATCATTCGCCGATACTCCCTAATCATTAGTCAGTAGCCTGTTATCCTTAATCACTGGTCACTGGTTACTGTTGTATGTAGATGTGGTAATCTTCATTTTCATTTGGCGTTGATCATTGGCCATTATTTCTTAATCATTAGTCATTAATCTGTTGTCCTTAATCATTGGCCAATGGTTAACGGACCCTGTCTGTGGATGTGGATGTATCATTTTTCAATTTTCATTCGTCATTTTTTATTGATCAATGGTCATTTCTTCTCAATCATTAGTCAATAATCTATTGTCCTTAATCACTGGTCACTGGTTACCGGTCATTGTGCGTGGCTGTGGATGTATAATTTTTTAATTTTCATTCGTCATTTTTTATTGATCATTGAACATTACTCCTTAATCATTAATCATTAGTCTGTTTTCCTTAATAATTGGTCACTGGTTACCGGTCATTGTATGTGGACGTGGATGTACAATTTTTTTATTTACATTTGCCATTTTTCATTGATCATTCGCTGTTACTCCATAATCATTAGTAATTAGTCTGTTATCCTTAATAATTGGTCACTGGTTACTGTTGTATGTGGATGTGGTAACTTTCATTTTTCATTTGTCATTGATCATTGGCGATTACTCCTCAATCATTATTAATTAATGTGTTGTCCTCAATCATTTGTAACCGTTCACTGGTTACAGGTTTTTTTATATGGATGTATCATTTTTATTCATTTTCATTTATCATTTGTCATTGTGCATTCATTGTTACTCCTTCATCATTAGTCATAAGTCTGTTGTCCTTAGTCATTGGTCATTGCTTACTGGTCTCTGGTTATTGGTCCCTAGTAATTGGGTGTGGATATTATCCATCTTATTCTATAACTTAATTTAAATTTCTAGTAATGATGGAAGTGTCGACAGCATATCTACAATTTTATCAACAGCATCCAAACACTTCTCGACACAAGAACTAATTGACAAGTTTGAGAAACTAATTAATTCTCACAAAAAAGAATTTGAATCGATTCTTCCTTCCTTGGAATCCCAATTAGAATTAGCTAAATATGAACTAGAGTGGTACAAGAAACACCACCAGACAATTGTTGACTGGATAAATAAATTTAACAAAAAAGATGACAACAGTGCTACAACAGATTATTTTTTGCCTCATGATATTGTCCCGACAAAATATTACATTCACGTAACTCCTTACATCCAAGAAAATAATTTTACTTTTGATGGAACTGTTGAGATAGAGACAAGTGTCAAAGATCTGACAGATAAAATTGTACTGCACGTTTTCGATATTGAAATTGATTATCGCAACATAAATATCTTCGTGAATGGAACATTAGTTGGACTGAAAAGCACCAAATATTCAAAAACATATCAATTTTTGACAATCACTCTTGATGATGATCTTTTGGAAGGTACAGATTTAAAAATAAGGATAGACTATACTGGTATTTTGAACAATGAAATGCAGGGATTCTATCGCAGTTCTTATAAAGATGACGAGGGAAAAACAAGGCATGTTATGCATATACATTTTTTGATTTATAAATGCATATTGAATATTTATTTATTTTTGTTTATTAAGAAAAGGTATGATTTTAATGTTATGTTTAAATTGTAGATGGTTAGCAACAACTCATTTAGAACCTGTTGGTGCAAGAAGAATGTTTCCATGTTTTGATGAACCTGCAATGAAAGCTATTTTTGTGATAAGCGTGACAAGACCGAAATCTTATCATGCTATCAGTAATATGCCTATCACTTCGACGGTCAATGTCACGTAAGTTTATTCTAGTTTTTAAAAGTTCGCATACACACCCAATGCTTAAAAAGGGGAAAATAAGCAGATTTTTTACGAAAATGGGAAACATTCGCATTTGTATCCCAAGAAGAATTGTTTTCTACCGCAAGATATGAAATTTTAACTAAAGTATATACAATTTTTTAATTTGCAAGCCAAATAGGCGAATTTTCTACAAAACAGTTCAATTTCTACACCAAAACTATCAATTTTCAACAAAAAACATAACTTTTATTTATATATTTAGATTTACTATTAACATAATTCAACTTTTAACCTAAAAAATTAATTTTTATCAAAACAGTTGAATTTTCGACCCAAAGATGTGAATTATCAACAAAAAATTAATTTTCTTCAAAAATGTTAAATTTTTAAACCAAAAATTAGAATTTTTCTCTAAAAAATAGATTTGTCGCGAAAATATCGAAAGCTTTTTCTTAATGCCGTTTGGGTAATTCGAAAAATTTGAAGGAATGTTACCAAATTCATATACATAATGAAGAATCGAGTTTCGCATGATTAAGCTTTATTAATTCAAAATTTTATTATTACATTTTCCGTTAGAATAATTAATTTTCAACCAAAAAAAAAGAAAATCTGCGGCAAAATAGTTAGATTTTTAACCAAATTGATTAATATTTGATAAAAAAAATGAATTTTCAACAACAAGTTTAATATTTGATATTTCCACAATTTTTTTTTTTTTTAATTTCAATACAAAACTGTGAAATTGAACTGAAATATACCAACTTTTAACAAAACAGTTGCCTTTTTTAACATGAAACATTTTGCATTCAACAAAGAAAAAAATCTCATTTTATATTTTGAGTTTTTAAGTAATTTTGAAATAGCTACATTTTTAATTAAAACAACTTATTTTCAACAACAAAAATAACGAATCTTTAACAAAATTGGTTAAATTTTTGACAAACGAAATGAATTTTAACTAAAATTAGGCATCTTCAATCAAAAAAAAATTTAAGCAAATAGTTCAATTTGTAACCAAAAAGGTTATATTGCGACCAAAGAAAGACAAAATTTCAACAAAATAGATGAATTTTCAACTGAAGAAGATTAAATGTCTGTCATGAAAAAAAAAATTCGGCCACAAATTTATTAGTTGCATTTTTATTAAAAAAATTAAATTTTTAATCTAAGAAAAATTATTTTTAGCGAAAGGAATGAAATTTCAACCAAAAAGATTAGTTTTCTACCAGAAAATAATTTTTGTTAACAAAATACATGAATTTTCAACCAAATATTTTAATTTTTATTTGAATTTTTAACCTGATAGTTGAATTTTCAACTAAAAAGATTATATTGCTACCAAACAAGACATATTTTACACAAAATAGAATTATTTTAAACTAAAAAAAATCAGTTTTTAACAATAAAATATAATTGTTTAATTTTTAGTAAGAGAAATAAGTTTCTAAGAAACTAACATAAATTTTCAACGAAATAGTTAAATTTTCTACCAAAAAATTAGTTTTCTACGAAAAAGATCAAATGTATATAAAAAAATATTTGATTAATCTTCAATAAAAAATAAACTAATTTTCTACCAAAAACGAATAATTTTAAACAAAATACTTGAATTTTTATCCAAATACTTCAATTGTAAATGGAATTTTTATTCTA
>CAKNWT010326765.1:0-14559 GCA_932066315.1 Andricus coriarius | reverse complement strand
GTAAAAAAATAGATCTCTGGTAGAATTTGTTTAAAAAGGAACTATATTTAAATAGAATGATTATTTATATGTTAAGTTAATGTCAAATTTTCCAACCGTGCCGATGCGGAGATAATTAATGTCAAAGTTGACTACTTTAACACGTAATTCGTCGGCAATGCAAAGGCACTCTCCACAATTTAAGATGTAATAATTAAACGCTCTGGTATAGAAATGTTAAAAATGTCAGTATTTGTGCAGCTTGAAAATACACATTTTCAGAAAAAAACATTCAATTTTTCCACCGTGTAGTTTCATAGATAATCTAATGAAAAGCATTGAAATTTTAGTCACTTTCAAACGATTAAACGTAACAGTATTGCGACCCGGCAACACTATTGCCTCTCGCCAGCTTGTCTGCCGTACGCACTCGACACACACACTCACACGCTCAACCAGCTTGGAAGCGTACGTGAAATTGCGGCGTTGAGCGATCTGCGAATCTGCCGTTGGCATAGCAGTGGTGACTGTACGTATACACACATACTACGAATTCTAAGCCAGTGGCGCACTGAAAATGTCACCATGCGGGCCCGTGAAATTTTTTCAACATAGCATGGCTCGACGGCGCCCCGCGGGACTCTACTATTTGTACGGGGATGGTACTTGCGTACAACCTTAAAAATTGAAATATATAAAATGAAAGCTTCTGAGACATTTCAAGTAAACAATTTTAAATTAAAGGCTGTTACACTGCAAAATTAAAAATTTTAAACTTTTATAAATTTTACATTTCGAAGATTAAAAAAATATAAATCCACGCTCTCATACTCAATTCTCTAAATTGAAGAATAAATAAACAAATTTCAAAATTTACAAAATTATATCATTTACAGAAATTTTGTGTCAGAAACAATAAAAATGGAATGATTATAATTTTTTTTTGACTAAAAATTTTTTATATTAGAAGATAAATTAATTTTATTTTAGGTCCTAAACAATTAATAATTGTTCAATTAATATGTGTACATCAAAACCTGTGTCGGTTTTGAAATCTTTTCAAATGTTCTCTTAAATCTATTTTTTTTTCAAAATAAAAAATAATTAAAAATTTTCCCGGGTATCTTAAGAAAATTGCTGTATTATCTTTAAACCTTTCAAAACCCTAAAAACGCATCCAAATTTTCAAAACTCTACATTTTGCTTCAATTTTTTGAAATAATTTCAAATTTCAAATTATTTTTGAAATTTTTACAAAACTGCTGATCATTTATAAAAATTATTCAAAATTTTCCTAAAATTATCTAAAAATCGTTGAAAGTTGAAAAAAATTGCCTTCGAATCTTGCAGATTCGTTTGGAACAAATTAGGAAATCCTTTCAAATATTTAAGAATATTATCTTGAAATTAATTATTCAGAATGAAAAATCATTTTAAATTTTCTTAGAAATCTTAATAATTTTTTTATCCTTTTGAAACCTTTTAAAACGCTCAATAACCTTCTACATTTTTGGCTTGCAATCTTAAAAACTGTACATTTTTCAAAAATGCTTTCAAGTTTTTAATTATTTTTCAATTATCTCAAAACTTAATTATCTCTTAAACTTCCTCGAATTTTTCTAAATTAATAATTGTTTCATTTTTCTTAATTCATCAAATTTTTTTCTTTTTTTTAATCATTTTAAATATTCTTTTTAAATGATTTTTTTTTCAAAATAAATCATTATTTGAAAATTTCCCAGGAATTTCAAGTAATTGTTTTTATTATCTTAAAACATTTCAAAATCCTTCAATGGTATCGAAAATTTATTTTTTAACCTTAAAAATTTACAATTTGTTAAAAAAATTTCGAAATCTTTTTAAGTTTTTTCATTGTTATCAATGCATCAAAATTCAACAATTTGACTTACGAATTAAAAAATTTATAAATAGAACAATAGTTTAAATTCAGTTGTCTGAAATTTGAACGATTCAAGTCTCTCTATTTCAAACAATTCAGTTTCAAATTATTTAGTTTTTAATATAAACAGTGAAACATTTCTATCTATAATAAAAATGTTTCTTCATCCTAATTGAAATGTTCTAAATTTGAGTCTAAATTGAATTGGTTTTAAACTTGAATATTTTAGATTGATATATTTGTCTTCCAAAAATTTCTAAAATTTACGATCCAAAAATAAATTCACTGTCATTTTCCTGGGTTTCCCTGTCTCAAAAAATTCCCGGTCACTTCCCGGGTTTCTGCGTTTCCCTTTCCAGCGGCCACCCTGAATAGGAATGTTTTGAAATTGTAAAACGAAAAAAGAGAATAGAAAACAGAAAATATTAAACGATTTCAAAACAATTTTTTTCTCTGTGTTCGGATGCGAGTTCGAATGCCAACTCACAAATTTGGTCCCCTCAGCTCATCACAGCGCAAAAGTTTATAAGCAGAAAGTGAATTTAGCTTACGATTTATTTATATAAGTTATTAATACTTATGCTATTTATTATAATCTTATGGCTGATGATCTAATCACAAAATTTTGATGTATTAATTTTACCGCATATTCTAATTTAGTTTTCACAAAAATACAAAATATTAACATTATTTAAAATGGCTCTAAACAAAATTAAAGTAGCAGCAAAGGCTGTAAAATATATAAAGCGTTATTCTTCAATGAATTTTATGTTATAATCCATATCTTAGTTAAATAAAATAAAAACATTCTTACAATAAATAAATAAGGTTGAAAAAATTTTTCGCAGACCTTCTTCCATATTAGTACTTTATCATGACCTTTTAAAAGAAAAACTTTAAAACCAATCCTGTTCTCAATTCCGTTTAAGTTTTTTAAATATATAATTATGTATGAAATTTGAGATAAAAATAATAAACTTCTGGGTGTTAAAATTTTGGCAAAAAATCAAATTTCGAATCCATACAAGCTTCAGTTTTTCTGATAACATTTCGCTTATCGATTTCTAACGTTTCCAGTTGTCATTATGATTATGCTGTGATTTTACACGTTTAACTTAAAATTGAGTTAAGCTATTAAGTTATTGACGCTCAGTTATTCAACTTTTGAAGTTTCCACTTTACAAGAAAACTGTGAACTATTAAACGCAATTCAAATCAAAATTATTAAATTTTAAAACAAAAGCAGTACAAAACTGAAATAAAATAAAATTTAAATAAATTTAGAATTTCTTGTACTTGGAATTCATGTACAATTTGCATTTATTCCAGAAGAATGCTTTCGAATAAATTATAACGTATAAAGTTGATAACAAGTTAATATATGCGCTAGCGCGAGTGCGACCCGTGCGAGCAATTATCGAGCAGTCAGCGTGAAATGAGATGGAGCCAGACGCAGTCGAGAGTAGTCAGTGTGCGAGTCTACAAGTCTAGATGGGAGTTGAGAGGAGTCAATGCACAGTCAGAGCGTGTTCATTGAAATTAGTGTCATGTCACTATTGAAATCATAGTTAACTTACAAGAAATAAGGAATCGTATGAAATCTTATGAAATCCGAATCGAAATCATATGAAATCAAATGCAATTGTTGGCAAAGATTCGTCTGATTTCAGAGTGAATGGCCCCTCGCCATTGTGTCATCCACTTAAGCGGCTGCGAGTCTCTGCGCATGGCTGAAAGTGCCAGCTCCAACGCAGCGTGGTTATACGACGGAGCAGAGTGGTTGTACTCAATAAGTGTCGAATGCTTGAAATTATGCTCCCCTACAGCCCCGTCAGACTGGCAGTTACCGGGAGTGTACTGTAATTTTTAAGGAAAAATCTTATTTCATCGACTTCTTCCAGACCATTTATTCAGAATTTTGTACATAAAAACTTTCGTTTCGGAATCAGACCCATTCCCTCATCAGATTATATTCCAAATTTCGCAGATAGTTAGTATTTTGGAACCATAAACAGATGAAATCAAACTCCCCCTCCCCCCCAAATGACGTATTAAAATAGCCATTCTCAATATAAATAGAATGCTTATTTTTAAAAATAATTAAGACATCAGAGGCTATAAAGATGTAGAGATCCAACGTTGGTAGTACTGTTTATGATGTTGCGAGGATGAAGGTTACATTCCATAAGAAAATATTTCCTAGTTGAAGCTTTCCTGCTATCATCGTTAACGTTAATCCAGTGTTTAGTAGTAAAGAAGGTCTCTACTAGGCCTTTAGGCTTCTACTAGGAAAGATTTTCTTATGGAATGTACATTACATAACCTTTATCCTCGCAACATCATAAACAGCACTACCAACGCTGGATCTCTACAGCTTTATAGCTTCTCACGTCTTGAATATTTTAAAAAATGAGCATTCTATATATATTGAGAATGACTATTTTAATACATCTTTTGGGAAAATAATTTTTCCATTTCATCTATCCGTTTATGGTTGCAAAATACTAACTAACTATCTACAAAATTTTAAAGATAATCTGATGAGGGGCAATCGGTCTGATTCCGAAACGTCATTTTTATGTACAAAATTCTGAATAAATCGTCTGGAAGAAGTCGATGAAATAAGGTTTTTCCTTAAAAATTCCAAGATATAATGATATTGCACTGGGAAACATTTAATAAATAAATAAAAATTATACAGATTAGTCATTCTTGAAAGAAAGGTAATGGACATGAGATGTGACAGGTTTTAAGGTTATGTTCAAAACTTTTACCGACTGCAGATTTTTTTGTTATGTTTCTATCTATCGGATATCAACAAACTGAAGAAGAAGCCTAAAAAAAAGTTCTATTGGAGTCTCAGTTCTGAAAGATGTTACCGTTTTCTTGAGTCGCTGCATTACCGAAGCCTCAGTTTTTTTGTGAAAAAATAATTGACATGCTTTAAGTGTCATTTTTTCTGCCGCTTTAAAAATAAATTATTACATTTTTTTTCAAGTAAGCATTTAAAGGCGTGGCCCACGTAATAACGAAATAGTAAGCTTTTTCATTGACAACCTTACAACTGTGAATTTCTTAAGGAAAGAGGTAATTTAATCCAAAGTCTGGCACCTCTTGCAATAAAAGAACTCTGTAGTTTACATGTTTGATGCGTCCCTGCTTTTAATACTGAATTTCTTTTGTGTTTGAGATTCAATCCGAAAGCAAGCAATCAGCGCCCTTAAAGTCCACTTCATGCCACTTAAATTGTAGGGAACAGAATCCATCTACGCAAAGGGCAGCGAATAAAGTGGTAAAGCACTTAACTTCGAACATTTGCAAGCCACGCAATACTTGATGTGGGAGCCCATTTCATCATGAGGCTAATTAATGCAGGTTTGCTTGTTTTGATTGCCAAGTGCTCTGTGCACTTAAGTTCCTGGACCGCACAAAAGCAACACGTCGCACCCACCTCTCTGGAGGACTGTCGAGTGCCAATGCAAAATAATTAACCATTTTTCATTTAGATGGTTATCTAATATCAATTAGAAGTAGATTTATTCATTTAAGTAGACAAGATTCGCAGCGGAATTCATCACTTTTTAAATAATCTTCCTTTGAATATCAAATAATTTATAAACATCAAAATATTTACCGTCATGATTTTATGCTGAGAATTTTATTTATTTATTTTATTTTATATTGTCCAATTTAAAGCACTTATAATATTTAATTGTTTAACATTGGACGTCGCTCATAAATCAATCAATTATTACTGTTCTAAGTAGTTGTAATTAGATTCTTGTATAAAGTGAAAAAGGCATTGAATTTTATAGCACCATCTACAAAGTTTGCGCAGAAAAGTAGCATTATAATTTTATTTACATCAGTTACGTTCGGTGATTACAAAAATTCTTATCAAAATGGGCAAACTATATTATTTCAGTCTCCTAATACTTTCTGCGGTTTAACAAAAAGAAATTGTGGCTTCATCTAGTGCAAATAATAGTAAGTGCAATAATATCATCTCCTAAGCGCCCAACTTTAAATCCAAAATTTTCCAGGAGAGGCAAAAACAGTGTAAATTTTGTAATTTTGGTTTTAACTTTTAAGGGCATGTGACACTTATCCGATTCCTACCTTACCGACTTTTTTTATCATACTAATTCCACACAAAATAAGATATTGAACTGAAAGTTTGGGAAAATAAAGAAAAGGGACCAAGAAACTTTGATGTACTGATTAATTTTCATATATACAAATAAAATTTTTAACATTATTTTTTTGTCGCAGTATATCCAGCCCGATTTGCGGGTATAAGCCACCTATTCCTGACCAATCGGTCACGCATGCTCAGTTCCGCTTTATTACTCCCTTCGGGGAGTAATGAAGCTTTATTACTCCCTAGGGAGTAATAAAGCGGATCTGAGCCTGCACCGCTGCTGCATGCAAAATAATATAAAAACAAACTTATCTTACTTTTTACTTAGTGACAAAGAAAATTCGATGCGAAATTAAGTTCGAATATGAATTTTTGAAGAGTTAAAACATTATTTTAAAAACAATCTTTGTATTCGCAATTAATTATCGAATCCGTGAAAATGGAACATTGGGCTACTTTGGCTGAATAGCCCCAACTATATAGCGCCAAAATGCATGAGGTTTTTGAATTTTTCTAATTCTAAGTGCTAGAAAAAAGTTTTAGTATACCAGGTTGATTTGACAAAGCGCTAGCTACCCTGAGTAATTGTCAGACTACACTGGGTTTCTATAACTCCTCTTCGAAGAATTTGAGTCAGAATAAAAATAAAAATAACCGGACAGAGGTGGCAAATATTTTTTCACCTTAAGGAATCCTCCATCGTCCTCGGGGACACTAAATCCGATCTATTCAGCAAATGTGTAATACATTGGAATCTGATTAAAGTAACTTCTATTTAAGTCGCTCCTAGAATATCAGTCCTCGACATTTTGATGATGCAGGGACCGCGGAACCGAAAGTGAGTCATGTGTGGCAAACAGCAGTGTAGCGACAAAGCGGGCCAGTACCCGCAGTGCGTTATTTGTATCAGCTGTTACTATGCGTCCAAATCCAACAGAAATGGTTTACATGACCCTGAATATTTACGTTCGGAGCGAGCGAATGTTGTATTCGATTTAAGTGAAGGCCATTTAGGGCAATAAGTGCGAAACCGCACTTAAATGGGATTTCCAGTGTCATATATTATGCACAAAGTGGGAGAACTGGGTCTTTTTCGTCGAGTATCATTTTTTTAGTACAAGTTCCAGGCGAGTGCGTAGGCGCGAGCTGGAGACAAACACTGAAAAAATGCACGAGTCGTAAAACGTCCCCTACCCTTGATGCGTACGATATTTTTCATAGCAAATGCATAATTTCAGATTTTTTTTGTTTCTGCTCATATGGAGTCATTTTAGAAACTTCATGTTTATTTTGATATAAATTCAGGAAATTCTGAACAATCATGACAAATTGACAAATTTATACTAAATGACCAAAAATTTTGAAATTTTTTTGAAATGAACGGAAATTCCGACTATTAAAGATTTTCCAAAAATTTCTGAAAATTTTTGATAATTTATAATAATTTATGGTAAATTATGGTAAGATATGGTAACTTAATGTTTCGAGTTGGTGCAATCTGTCCACGCAATCAACTGATCGCTTGGCGATCACTTTTTACATATGAGCCCCAAATGTGAGCGCATAGATGTATAATTTTCATTAATCACATCTGCCGTCAAACTTTTTTTGCCTAGGGCACAAAGTCACCATGCTTCAAACATACTACTTTAGCCCCACTTTACAGGCATCGAAAATGGCTGAAATCATGCATGTGTTATAAAATATACATCTTCTGTGAGGAAGTCTGGTTCTAGGGGTGTATTGCTTATAACCATAGAAATTTATAACCAATTCGTTTAAAATCTGCAGAAGGTTTCAAAACTGACTTAAATTAATGTTTCTAATGTATTAGTGTCTCTTAGGTTTTAGGTACTATGTGGCATTTTTTATTCATTGTATATCGTGTCCTTGGGGAACCCGCTGGAAGCCTCCTAATGACCTTAAAAAATTATACTCACCGATAAAATGAGTTTTATTATTTAATACACATGCTGTGTGGGCCAAGTGCCGTATCTACGACCACGATGGGTTTATACAACTAGTGCACTGCATTAACTAGTGATTTCTGAGGATGGCGAAGTCTATGACACCTCCCTCGCGGTTATTCAGTTTTAATTTTGAAACTCAAATTCTTCGACGAGGATTTCGAGACAGCCAGCGTAGTCAGACAAATGCTCAGGATCACCAGCACTTTATGAAATATATATCCTAGACCTATGAAACTTTGGATTAATGAGTTTCAAATACCTGTTCTGCAAAACCTTTTTTTTACCACTTACAATTAGAAAAATTTTAAGTCCTTATGCACTTGGGAACCCCATGGTTAAATTTACTGAAAAACCCTCATTAAATATTAGGGTCGTCCAAAAATGCGTGGCAACATTTTTTTCACTCTAAATAGCAAGTCACTCACCCCCTCAAAGTTTCAATTTCCGGAGAAAGAAAATCCGTAATTTTTTTTTTTGTTCGAAATTTAAATATTAACACGTACCAGCGGGCACTTTAAAAGCCCATTTCCTTAACATGGGGAAATTTTTGACTTTCGGAAAATTGAACTCATACTTCAGGGTTTGATCGAAACGTGCCAAGTTTTTTAGGGATAGAAGAGGAGTGTCTACGAAATAAAACCATACTAATAACTGCTATTTTTAACCCACCCTTATCCCTCCACCAAATTTAGTTTTTTGATTTTTGGTACATATTTGGGGCTCTGCGGGGGAGTAAGGGCGGGTTAAAAATAAAATTTATTAGTATGGTTTCATTTCGTTTGAATATAGATGGTCAGTGCTCGTACATTGCCGCACTCATCCGAAAAACGGCATAAAAGATCCGCAAAAGTTCAGTTATTGTTCACCAAAGTTTGGAAAAGTTCGCGATAGTTGGCAGAATTTGGCCAAATTTGGTCAATGTTTCGTGCAAGAAAAATATCTGACCTTCCTACAAATGACCTCTTATAGACATACAAGGGGCCGTTCATGGAGGGTCAAGATTGTTTTCTTATACTTCAAGTGATTCTAATAATTTCACCTGTACCTTTATTATAGAACCACCATCTATTGTACTATTCGAACATTAATTTCTCTCACACTTAGTTTTAAAATATGGATTTTAATTACCTAAACGTTGCCCATTCGCGAAAATGACTTTTGTTCAATTATTGGTTTATATACTGTTATAAAAATTGTTTTTCGCATTATATCTCCGACTGTAAATTATTCCCAGATAGTTCTTCCCATGTAGAAATTGCGATCGGTATTTGGAAGGGCCCTGTCTAGTTTTCCCTATTTCTGATCGGGCACTGATCGGGAAAAAGAGAGAGGGCCAGACTAGTTCTGTAACGCTGTTTTAGCCAGGCTCTACCTAGAACTTCTAACAAGGTCCTTACGCGAATAACCTTCAATCGCCCGTCTAGACCCTCTCTGTTTTCCGGTACGTTCATCATTCAGCTATGATATAAATATATGTGACAAACGATTGTTCAATAACAAAACGAATAAGAATATTTAAATACACACCAATTTTAGATCAATGATTTCAGAGTTTTATCTTTCCTTAATTAAAACCCGTTTTTTGCATATATTTATATCACGCAACATCTGAATATTGAACATTTGCACTGTACTATGACAAATCATTATTTTCATTATTTTTCACTGGGTTTCACATACACAGCACAAATTTAACTGTTTCCCTTTTATTTCACGTATTAAAAACAATTTTGTCTTTATTTTAAACAAAATAAACTTATTGTGAAAGTTAAGAAAATTAATTACCTAATTTTTTTTTGGTTATATTCACAAACCCTATTCAGTACATATAACAAATATAATTTATTAAAACTACTGCTTGAACGTTATTTAATAGAAATTTAGGTGGTGTTATTTTCATTAAAAACACGTGTTTATAAGTGGTAAACACTCGGATGCTTCCGATGAAAATAAAATTCAGTTTGCTGTCACATGTTGTTGGGGCAGCGATTCGCCTGTTTACTGAAGCATGATTTAGTGCATACAAACTTCTGAAGATGGCACTGCATCGTATATACCGCAGCGCCATCTTCAGAAAGTTTATCTGGGGTATGCTGACTAAGGCCCGACCAGTGCCTGACTAGAATTTTTTGGTTCTTATATCTAAATGAGGAACCAACTACAGCCTGACTCAAACACAAGATTAGGGTCTAACTAGACGGAGACAGGGTTTTTCTGGTCATAAGGAATAAAAAATCTTAGCAGTGCCTTAAAAAGTCCTGACTAGAACTTACTAGTCCAGTTGTTGTAGTGAGATTCTGACTACTGCCCTAATTGAAATGGGGACAAATAGGGCGGATTCTACATGGTTTGCACTGATTTAAGATCTTTTTTAACAAGTCTCAAAGTTTTAGGCTGAACATTAATATATATGCAGATTTTTTAACCTATGAATAACCTTTCCGACCGTTTTGGAAACAAAATATGTTATACAACAAATGTTTTAAGAATATGATCTGTTGAGAAATTCAGCATTATATTATTGTTGACTTATCCTAAAAATGTCGACCAAATCCGTGTGGAGGCAGCAGTAATTTCTTATTGAGTCGTAGGAAATGCAACGTGAAACTTACAAATGATAATTTAGAGTCTAATATGTCTTGAAAGTACTACCATGAGACCGTCTTGAGCGAAGCAAACATATAGTGTGAGAGCAGTTCTTATAACACATCATATTTCACCCATTTCTAATTTTGATTTGACTAATCAGTTTTGCAGACAGATCTACGTATGGCTATGTGAAATTGGTCAACGTCGGCGAAATATTTCCAACTATAAGGAACTTTTTAAAACTTTGTTGAAGAATGGCTGAATGTGTGCAGATCCTTTATACCATTGTTTGGATGATTTCGGAAAAATGTACAAACTATGGCTAATGAGCGATTTCCAATGTTTAACCGTAGAGTCTTCGAGTATGTAAGGACTTTAAATTTTTCTAACTGTAAGTTTAAAAAAAAGTCCCTGCACACTAGGTACTTTGAAGCTCATAGCCTTCGAGAATGTAGTTTCAAATCTTCAAGCTAAACTTAGGGTATATTTGATAAAGTTCTGGAGATCCAATGCAATAATTGCTTTTTAAAATTATTTTTAGACTACATTGGGTATCTAAAACTCCACCTGGAGGAGTCTTAGTAGGGTAAATAGAACAATTGTTAGCCACCCCAAAATTATTGGCCACCTCACTTAAATATGCTTATAGGAAAGAATACTCACATATAAAACCACTTATAAATAGTGAAGGATGAAGCGAAAACAATTTCAGAGCGTATTTGACAAGCTAGGTTAGTACAGTGTATATTGCGTTTAAATTCCAGAGTAAAGTAAGACCGGTGATGCTGAATGAGCAAGGAATTTATCCCTCAGTTACCCCACGGGGGTCAAAATGACCCAGAGGGTTTTTGAAAGCGGCCCCGTTTCTGTATATGCTAGGAGAGCGGGTCAGGACCAGGGGGGAAGAAAGTTTAGAGGTCCTAGTCCATGCTGAACCCATGTTCAGACTCAGTTCGATTAGTGACGCCGAAAGCGAGAGTTTGAAAGTGTGATTTGTGCCTTTTAGACCCCCGTGGGGTAACAACGTTAAAAAAACTGATCTGGAGAGAAATACAGAAAGTAAGTAAATTCTTTATTTAAATTTTTTTTTTGTGTCCAATGATAAAATTAAAGTAGGTTTTGTGTGACGCAAGAGTAAACTATGATTGAAAGGTTGTGTTTTCTAGATTTTATAGAAATTTCTCCCCGGAAACATCCATTGAGAGAGATTGGTCGTGAAGCAAGGCCTCTCAGGTATCACAGGTAAAAAGAACTATATATTTGTGAAAAAAATGATAATAATATGAGTGTGCAACTAAATTTTTAAATTTAAAAGTTGATATTTTTCTTATTTTATAGAAATTTGAAATAAAAAATACAATATTTTTCTAATATTTGTGAAAAAATGATAATATGAGCTTCCAACTTAATTATTAAATAAAAAAGTTAATATTATTATATTATAGAAATTTGAATGAAAAAAGTCAATATTTTTCTTATTTTCCAGAGACGAAAATGGAGACGCGTTCTCACACTCGAAGTGCTGCAAACACATTGCAAAACGTGGTACCATGAACATACTTCAATTAACCGATTTTTCGCTGAGATACAAACCTGAGAAGACGGACCGGGTATTTTTGACCCCCGTGGGGTAACAACGTATACTAAAATACGTGGGGTAATTGAGGGTTAAGCAAAAAGCTGTTAAGGTCAGTAATGTCCGCGTGTTGAAAATTATATTTTTTGAATATTTACGATATATTTAACTAAAAACTTTTGGATTTTATTTGAATTGGGTGATTGAAACTACATGATAGTAGCATTCGAAACTTAAAATAATGTCTGTAATATAGATAAATGGGTGGCAAATCAATGAACTCGTGAATTATGCGGAAACATAGCAATTTGCCACAATATCTGAAAAACGAATAGCTAATATCTTTGCAAAAATTCATTCGAAATTGTTTAAACTTTGTATAAACGATGTATATAATTGTTTGTAATTTTGTCTTACGAATAATGAGTGGAAATCATGTCAAAAAGAGTGTTTGGGTCCGGTGATTTCAGGTTAATATACTAAAGATTTAATGGCTAATTACTGTGCTTTCAAACGACCCGTATGGAAATTTTGTCATAGAGCTACCTGGGCCCAAAATAGGAAAAACTTGGCCCCAAATTAGAGATTTAGACAGAACAAAACCACAATTGAAACGCCTAACCCGGGCAGAGCCTAACTTGCCGACCGACTTGGCCCCAACTTGGCTTTATTTATTTTTTTAGTCTCAGCCATATTATAATTAAAAATTGTTTATTTAAAAGAAAAATTACAAGGAGGAACTTAATTTTCCTCCAAGAGGATTTATTTTGCACATCAAATGGTCAAAAAAATTCACATTGTAATTTCGCACTGAAATAAACTTCTTTCAAAACGAATCAGAATTACGCTTGCAATTTTCAACCACGAAATTCACTTGTTTTATTTTAGCAAAGTTGCCGCATTACCAACAAATGAATCGAAGAGACCGACAATCGATATTAGAGTTTGGCGCGCAAATTCAAATTTACATGAAACCAAATGAAAGCAATGGAGCCAGACGGTGTTGACGTTTTGAAAATTTAAATTATTCGATAACATAAATTGAAAAAAGATGATTGGGACAGAACTGGTAAACTTAATTTTAAATAAAATTATTTACAATTATTCAATTAATAAAATATGTAATTCTTTGAAATGTGATTTTTAAATAATCTACATTTTATAGACTAATTTTTTTTCTTTATTTTTGATCTTTAAAGGATCAGTTAACTGCTCAGCTACTTTTCTGTAAAGAATATTTCAGAAAGTGTAATTCTGTAAAATAATGTATAGTTTATTAAATAAACAAGAAGTTATTTAACCAATTTTAATTAAAATTTCGAACCCGACGAGTGCTTTTCACTTTCGGCGTTTTTGATCGCTTTAATCACACTTTTATAATTAATGCCGAAGAAATCACAAAAACACTCGCCAACATAACCTCAAACCAACCTATTTGTCATCTACTTGTGTTCCGGAGGATCAAGATGGAGCCCGACTGAAAAAAAATTCAGAGCCAAGTTGATGGCGCGGCAATAAAGAGCTGTGAAACGGTATTGATTTAAACTAGATTCAAGATATTAACCCTGTTGTAGCCATAAACTAATTTTCCAAGCTGGGGCCAAACGTGTAATTGGGCAAATATTTGGCAATTTCCACACGGCGACAGTGACAAAATAGTCAGAAATATAGTCATTGGCGAACAGGGTGGACAACGAGGTGGCCAATGACTGTATTTCACCAGATTTCATTAGCCAATGATACGATAATTGGCCTAGGCTGATCACTATGCTTTCGTGGCCGATTGTCTTTCTTGATATTTTGGTTATTTTCATTAAATATAAATTATCTACGCCTTTTAACGCTTAATTTATTATGATAATTGGAATCTTTAATCAATTTTAGTATCCATCTGCGTACATTACAATTTCGCGTGGTGTCTATAGTGATTTTTAAAAATTGCCAAACTTTAAACATTTCTTAAGTGTCCAATAATTGTACTTACTACCCTATAAAAATTTAAATTAGGAAACCACGAATATCCTATAGTTGTCTGAAATCAATCGTCTTCGGGGATACGACATCAGGCCCATGCGTCGGTGGTATAAAATAATGAATCACATTTTTTATGAGGAAGTCTGCTTTTATGAGGTGTTTATAGTATACATAGTGTATTCTTGAAGGATATCACACCCGATCCAAGCACAAAGTATATAAAAACACATCGTCTTCGAGGAAGTGTGGCTTAACGTCCCTGAATTAGTTTTCTCGAAGAAACGACATCTAGCCTATGTGCTACTATCGACGAGAAAATTATAGGCATCTGGCTTAGAAGCTTAACAACTCAGCCAAAAAAATGCTAGCGTGTGAAAGCTCATAGTGTTCTATATAAATGAGCTTAAAGACGTTAATGTAAAAAAAATGG
>CAKNWT010326762.1:540-10888 GCA_932066315.1 Andricus coriarius | reverse complement strand
AAAAGAACACATATACGTAGTCTTAATTCCAATTTAAATTTTAAGAACACAACGGTTAACCTGCACCAACATAAAAGATTGCAGAACACATTGCTGTTCGAAGTACAATTTGATCTCCACCAGTTATCCAGCAATCACTGCTGTTTCCGCAAGTAAGTAAAATTGTTGTTTAGAATGCAACCGATTATTCCGTATCAATTCCATCTTGTAGTATCTTTCCGTGATCTCTATAATTGTAAATATCAAATATTCGCAGGGTCTGAAAGCATACCTTTAGACCAACCTTGGAGGCCGGCTCGCTTCGAAGTCGGAAGAGAATTTGGATCGCGACGCTCGAAAGCACCTAGTCCGACTCGTGGTTGAATACCTGTTTCAACATTTTTCTAATAGGAATGTGTAAGTTTTATAAAAGTATACTTGTAAAGTCAATTTTAACCGTGAACAGAAAACAAAGCACAGAAGTAAAACTTGTCACGTCAGTAAATGATGGCACATGTACCACAATGTTAAAAAAAAAATTAGTTAGCTTCAAAGAAGGCAATTATGATGGTGAAGATATGGAAGATAACATACCATAAACATCGTGTGACATCGATATTTCCAGTTATACATTCTGTTTGACCATCCGAGATAGTCGCTTTAATTATAAGAGATGGTTGTTCTGATTATCAATGATAGTTGTTTTGACTATCAGAGATAATTATTTTGAGTATCGAAACATAATAGATCTATCGATTTTCTAAATTCGGCTTGAAGATTCTTGGATTTTCAAGTTGACACTCTATGATAATCGAGTTTACACTCCAGGATGGTAAACTTTTCACTCTGGGATAATGAAGCTAACCTTCTAATTTTGGTACTCCACGGATGGTACGCTAGACCATCTAGGGGACTATCTCATTATTAAAGCTCAGATATAGTCAGTCTTACACTGTAGACGTTCACCTTTGCCCAATAGGACTGAAATCAAAGTGAAGGGATCCCAATAATTGATCTCCTATTATCAACGTTTTGTGTTTCTGGCATGATAGAAATACTTTTTTTGATTATCATAAATTAGTAAAAAACAAACATGTTAACTGTCCTTTGAATGCGTTCGATGGTCAGGAAATTTGACTTGTGGTGATGTGAGATAAGGAGCCGTTAAAAAAATGCGTAACGGTTATTCTGAAAAGTGTCCTTCCTTCCCCCCGCGCATCACTTTTTCTACAATAAATTCTCGAAAAAACAACGAATTTTCAACAAAATGGTTAATTTCTCCGCCAAAGAGATGAATTTTGAACTAAAGTGATAAATCTTTTCAAAAAAATTAATTTTTAACAAAGGATTTCAGTATTAACCCAAATAATGATTTTTCAACTAAGAAGATTAAATTTCTAAAAATGAAATATTTAAATTTTCAACCAATGAGATGAATTTTCAACCAAAAAATTAATTTTTCACAACTAAGTTTAACTTTTAACCAGGTAGTTGTATTTTTGACCAAAAAATATGACACAAAAAATGGGTATTTTAAAACAAAAGGTATTATATTTCCAAGAAGATTTACCATTCTGAATAATTTTCTGTTACTGTTTAAAGGTGTGCTTGAATGTTTTTAATAGAGAAAATTTTTTCTTATTAATTCATTCGTTTTTTATTCCATAGTTAATCATTTTTGTTCTTCTTTTCATTTAACTATTTCTATCAAATTTTTTAATCCTCAATTTTTTTACTTTTTTTTAATCTCTTTATTTTTTAAAGCAAACGCTTGTTTTATTATTAAATACTTTCTGTACATGCTTAAAATGTTTGCCAGTTTTTGATTAACATCGTTTTTATTTCCACTTTCTTATTGGCTTTAAATTGTTTTGTTGTGTAATATTGTTTACAATTAAACGAATAATTATGTGTACCCAGGTGTTGCAAAGCATACAATCAGAATCTCGATATTTTGAGACGTAATAACTGATGATTTATTTCTTTAAATTGGCCGAGAGTTAAGCGAGAACAGTGATTTATTGTCATTGACTAATATTGCCATATGAACGATTATCATCAAGGTTAGCTTTCAACCAGGTAGTGGAATTTTCCATCAAGATGATTAATCTTCTACCCACAAAGAAAAATCTTAAACGAAATGCCCAAATTATTAACTAAAAATGGGATATTTAAATTTTCGGTTAAAAAAATTAATTTTCTAACAGAAAAAACACCAAATTTTCCAAAAAGTAGTTCAACTTTACTAAACTTAACTAAAATTGTGAATCTTAAGTATAAAAATTAATTTTAGACGAATTAGTTCCAAAAAAGATGAAACATCAACAGAGAACATTAGTTTTCGTGACAATTTTTTTTTTGCGCCACCATATGCGAAAATGAAAAAAATGCCAATTTTGAAAATCTGAAAGTCGTGCTGAGTGGAACTAGTTAAGTACAACAAATATTCTCTAATTTACTGTTTCTTTGTAAAAATCAACTATTATGCAATCAAAATAATTTTTTTATTTAAGAGTTTTCAAAAAATTTTAGGGCAAATGTCCACTTTCGAAATATTTCTAAATCATATTTTTTGTGCTCAATAAAATTTGTCGCAATTATTCTAAAACTGATTTTCCAGTTCAATTCATCGCTAAATATAAACAGTTTTTGTCTTTAATAACAAATCTTATGAACATATGTCCTTCTTGGTAATTCTCTCTCTCGAACCAAAATCTTTTTTAAAAAAATGTTGTTGGTATCAGGTTACCAGTGATGCTAAATACATTTGGCCTGAGAATTAAGTAACTCCGCATTCTGTCTTCAAAAAAATTGACACCGCGTCGCGGTTTCAGATGAGAGGAGCCGCGGAGCTGAAAGGGGAGCATGTGCTTTCAGTAGCGTAGCTACTGAAAAAAGCACGCACGAAAAAAGCTCTAGCATTTACCTCATGTCCTAGCAAGTCAGCTGTAACAGTCCCGGAACACAAACACATCGTGCGCCAATAAATTCTTAACTGTACGCGATCTGTGAATAATTTGTGCCTTCCAAAATTGTGTTATTTATTATAAAACTTCTTCACTGCTAAGTGGGAATATTGAGTAATATAACGTCTGTCACAAAAAGGTAAAAAATCAATATTTTTAGGTAATGAAATCCATCCATTGCCGATTGCACCATGAATTCATCTGGTGGTCCGCGCGGATAGGTTGAGTTACGACGCTGGGGGCGAGCTAAGCAAGCCAATCGGTTCGGTAGCATGTACCGATCCTTCTGTAATTTCCACTGCACCACTATTGTAATCTCGGTTGAGTGGATTTTACGTATCTGAAAGTATTTAATACTAGGGAATAGAGCAGTTTTTACTGTAACGGTTAAAAGAAACACTTTACATGTCTTGATAAATAAATATTACATTTCTTTTTTCTGTCCTGTGATGTTCAAGATTCTGAAGTTTTGTTTTTCGCTAGGTCCCTTAGCCTAGTGGGTGAATCCAGTTTCTTGGCAGGAGGAACGTAATAAGATGTCGAAACATCTGATGGGAAAACTTCAAGAATTTCCTTCGCAAACTCGTTGAATACAGTGTAAATTACGCTGAAAAGTATCAGTTCATAACTTAATCTTTCGCTTTATTTCCTGCGACATCACAACATTCTTCATAGCCTGATCTCTTATGGCGGGCCGCCCTAAAATTAATACCAGCAAAACTATTTTATACTTCATTTCCGTGCCAGCATTTATAAAAACTGTGAGAATTCATACCGTTGCGTGCTCGTTCTGTGGGCGGCGTAAGCAATGATGGCGAGGAGGTTTCTGGAGAACCGTCGTCCGCCAGAAATAAGACGTCCCCAAAGCTGCTGAGGTTCGACGGTTCCATGGTGCTTTCCAGCGAGAGACGACGCGTAGGTTGTCGAGGAACACGCAATGGCAGGATTCCGCGACCGCGAGCAGAAAGGGTGTAGAGCGAGCCCTTTACGAGGAGTCGAAGGTAACTCCTTGTGAGAACATATTGGTTCGACAGGATCGCCAGTCCCGGATACGTCTACGGGGCCCAGCGCAAGTTTCAACGGATGAGGCGATGGTGCTGAAACCCCTTGAGGAGAAACGGCTAGCCCGTCTGTCAATGCGACGTGAGCCGAGCAGGGCCCTGTCCGAGTAAAGTAACCCGGATGAAGAGAGCTTGACTCCGCGAGTGGTGCTGTTGGTATTTCACACCGTTTATGTGTTCCTCTGTATACTATCGTGCTTGCTTCATTTGGTAAGTGCCGAGTGTAAGCTGCATCAGCTCTTTCTTTGCATCCCGTTCTTGTAAAATATTTGGTTTTTTCACTAAGCGCAGCATTCTGTCAGCAATTACCTGATCACTGAATTTTTTACTTATCCGTGATGGCCGAAACACGTTACAAAGGGCACAAACAATACGTCCATAGATTCCAATATTCGGAATCTCACTGTGCGAAACGACGTGGTCAAGCGCTTCCCATTTCTTAAAAAGACCGTTTTCGGCCTCTATAATCCATCGTATTTTTGTCACCAGTCGAGATTCGTTGGCGTCAAGACACTTATGCTATGAGCCTTTCGTGAGGAAACGGGGCATCTTTGTCATAAAACCAAGTTCTTCCAAAAGTTTTAAACCATCTCGAAAACCTCGATCGACAACAAAAACACTATCAGAAGGTAGCCATGATCGATAATCAAGAGCTTCTGTCATCATCAGATTAGTCCAAATGTTCACACCATTATTTTTATCGTTCGCAAAGTTTGGCCCGAAAACCTTTAAAATGTATCCGGTGATCTAACAATTATCATGAGTTTTACCAGCGAGCTTGCGTCATGGACGGAGAAACAGCGCCTTTGAAATCGGCAATTGGAACTTTTCTCTTTTTAAATATAGGTACCGTCTGCTACAAGAATGCACACGTTTTCTCCATTTGCAAAACGTTCCTTTGACATAATTCCTGAGCAACATTAAATAATTTTTTTGGAGGGTAAGGAATGTATATATATTTTCATGGTCATACGTATTTTTCACTGCATAACTTTAGGTTTCAAAACGATTTTTTTGCTCAAAAAAAGTGAAAAATAGCGAAGATATAACCAGTCGCCGTGAAGCTGTCCGGAAGGGAGGCCGAATGAGGTGTACACTCCAGCACCTCCTAGGATTATCTGAAACAGTCTGCGCAAAAAAATTGATTAGTATATACATGTGGACACTTAATGCACTAATAATATTGGAAAAATAATGATAATTGACTAAAGCATTTCCTTACTTTGACTTAATAAGTCAAAAACATTTTTTTCTCCAATTTCGTGACTTTTGTTATATGAACTGCAATTGTCTTAATTTATACCAAAATAGTTCTGAAAAGGCCGTGTCTACGTTCACCGGAATTCGGTGAACGTAGATCAAATATTTGCGGTGTTCCTAGACACGCCGTTGTAATAATAGTGTAATATATTTGGAACATAACGAATAATTTTAAAAATTCAGCTACTTAGCCCGAGAGGAGGAAAATAAACTGATTCCTCGGGGAGCAGTAAGTGTTTGTTATTCTGACGCTGCGAATTTAACCTTGCAGTTTGAATTTTTGGGTCGGAGGAATCCATGACTCTGAAGAAGATATAAGTCAATTTTCCCGAATTCGGTTAACCAAATGCGATCCGCTATGATTATACTGTGAATGTGCAACTGTGCACGCTCAAATTTCTTTGCTAATTTCTTCGTCCAATGTCAATGGTGGCAAGGGGTGGCAAATGACCTGATAGTAAACATCATAGTGAATTTAGAAGCACTATAGAACTTCAGATATCAGGTATTACTTCGGGTTACTCTTAATTCAAAAAATGTCTATCGCTGTCAATTCCTCAAATAAATAGGTATAAGGTGAGGGGATTCAAAAACGAGCTAACGTTCGAATTTCTTTTCTATATCGTATTAATGTATGACCACTCTAATGAATTAAATTTAATGGAAAGTTTCTTCAACTCATCTGCATTATAAAAAATAAGTCTCCCTTTAAGAACTTTAAAGTAGGTTTTGGCTAGTTTTGTTGGTCTCTCGCCCCACTGTGTCGATTGGTTGAAGATTTTAGTTCTAGATTTTACATAAAGATTTTGGCTATTACAGGTGAGATTGTAGATCCCATTGCTGCTTCTGAGGTTTGTTCGTAGAATTGTTTATTGAAAGAGAATCAAGTATCATAGAGACATTGTTCTATCAAAGGTATGAGATCGGAGGGGAAGTTTGCAAAGGATTTAATAATACTGATTGTGTCAGATATTGGTACTTTCGTAAAAAGAGATGCTACGTCGAAACTCACTACGATGTCTTGAGATTGAATGTGAATCTGTTGTATCTTTTTGATAAAGTCAAAAGAGTTTAGGACGTGTCTCATAGAGTTTCCTGTGAAAAGATTCAGTTCTTTGGTGGTCATAAACCCTTTTTTAAGCAAACGTGCAGTTTGTCCATTTTTCTAAATGATATTTATTTATATTCACTAAGCTTTGTTGCCATTGTTCTAAAATGTATTATCTGGTCAAAGTCGTCGCTAACAATAAACAATTTTTGTCTTCAGTAACAAATTTCATAATCAAATGCCCAACTTGGACATTCTCTCAGAGAAAATTTTTTTCTAACGAAAGACTGTTGGTATCAGGTTACAAGTAATGCTAAATAATGGAAATATGACAATAGTTAAACATTTTTATAACATTCAACTCTTGTCTGTTAAAAAAAAATATTTGTTTGATTTCTCAAACTTATGTAAAATTGTGATATAAAATTGATATCCGTAATTTAATGTAATTAACTCAGAAAAATAAGCTTGACGCATATAATTTACGAGATCACGAATATGAGATACATTTATATAATGTAAATTACCTTCAGAATAATTCTTTTTACATTGTTAAGCAAATTCCACATTAATCAGTTTTTCCTCTTTTTGAAAAAAATGAGGATCGTTTATACTCTGGCTTTCCAAAAACAATAATTTGTTCCTAAATATCGGGACTATATCCCGATTGCTATTTCTCTCCAAACACTGGGAATTAGCACTTTAAAATAAAAATCAGCATCAACATTCCCAATTTTCAAACATTTTAGCTTATGTCAGTATTTGACAAAAGAGATGGGTATTTGTAAGAAAACATTAAAAGAATTTACATTTTCAAACAAAAATCATCCGATTTTAAAGGTCAATATATTTCGAAGCTTTACAATTGTTAACAGTTTTCTATTATTTGATGTAATACTGGTTACGTCAGAAATCATGGGTATTGTTTGTAAAAAATGATTAGAATTCAAAGAATATTTACAATTTCTCAAAGAAAGTTATGTTAGTATGCTTCAGCGGAAATTAGCATTTTTAATATAACAATTTAAGGTTATATCAAGATATCTCGCAACATCACCGCAAAAGACTTAAAATATCGTATTAAATAATTTTATAACATCCTCATCTTATCACATACTTGACTCAGTCCGCGACTGATGATAAAAAACCGGGTTCACCCCAGAACAAGCTTTAAAACAAAATAATAATAATATATCGACAAAATCGGCTGAAATCGACTAAAATTTAACACAAACACGCTTGAACATTTTTAGTCTTATCTCGAAAGCCCGTAAAGATTTTTTAAGGTTTCTCGGCTTAAATTGAAGACAATATTTTGAAAATAACTTCTGTGAATTGCAAATTTTTGTCACAGCTTTCCTAGGCTGTCATACAATTTGAAATTTGGCCCAAATTCGAGAAATTCCTAAACTTCTGAAATTTCCAATCGAGCTGTCGCGTTTCGAAGTCACCGAAAATTGTTGGTGCCACTAACGCTAGCCGTGTTTATATAATCCACGAGGTAACGACTACACGAAGCACTAGAATAATCATTGGTTACACTTATAACCAAATTCTTCATTAACATATCTTGTCTTGATGTAAGTCAATATTTATGGAGTTGCGAGAATATGTTAACGGCAAGCGAGATGTTGCAGTTTACAACTCCATCTGTGGAGCCGATTTCTATTACACATTCTTGAATTCGTCACCAGAGGAGGCCTTGAATGTCAGGTCAGAAACCATAGAGGAATTAAAAACGCAATAGAAAAAAAACTATCTACAGCGATCCCCCAAAACGTTACATCAACATGAAGTGGATAGTGAGGTATCCAATATTTGACCGAAAAGGGCGTCCTGCTTCCGGAAACGGAGGAATTCGTAAATGCGATTCAGAACAGGGTTATCAGCACCAGAAACTATCACAAGCACGTGTTAAGAATCCCATGAATCGCAAGACGTGACTGACAGATGCCGATCGTGTGGAGATACCAATGATTCCATCGACCATATTATTGATGGCCGTCGCTTAATGTCTCAGAGAGGGTATACGCGCCTGCATATTGATGTAGCAAGCCTTTTTATAAACATATTCCATTACCTGTCTTAGAAAATAAAGGCGACATCTTATACTGAGATGTTACTATCCAGACGGATAATTATATCCGAGTCAATTGAACCGACATCATGACCTGCGTGAAAAAAGAGGAGAGACCATGCTTGTCCATTTAACCGAAACATGCAGGCAACCTATACAACAAAGATCCATACGTAAAGCGAGCTAGAGCACGAAGTAAAGACAATATGGAGGAATATGAAACATGCCCCTATTCATCCTATTATGATTTAGCTACAAAAAATGTGCACGCAAGATGCAATGAACATCTCAAACATCTAGAAATCAGTAGTGTACTAGCAATAGCTCTAAAAGCGTTTTTACTAAACACCTGTCGAATTGTGAGAAACTTTCTAGACCATCAGGAAGTAGGCGAGAAAAATCCTGTGAAATGACGCATGGTTTCTCTAAACAAGCATCCAGAGGTGACTCATGTCACCTTGAACACTCTCCGCCGCTGCGCAAGAACAACAGCGGTAAAAGATAAACTGCGAACTACACCACACACCTCATTTTGTGCCTATTAAAAATATCGAGGCAAGAGATTTCAAGCAGCGTATTAAGTTTATAACATCCTTATCTTATCAGGCACTTCACTTAGTCCTTCACTTAGTTCCTGATGAGTTATAGATGTTATGAATTAATTTCATACGATGTTTGAAATCTCTTGTGATTATGTTGTAGTAGGTATAAAATTAGGATCATGGTGTAGTTTGGCGTTCGTCTTTCACTGCTGTTGTCTTTACACAGCGCAGCGGACGTGAGCTTCGAAGGTGACATTAGTAGTCTCTGGATGCTTTTTAGAGCTACCTTCTGTCACTCCGTATGGTTTCAGTCGCCTACTGCCTGATGTTCTAGAAATTTTCTTACAATGCGACAGGCGTTTAGTACGATTGCTTTCTGAGCTGCTGCCAGTGCTCTACTGAATCCGAGATGTTCGTCCATATTGTCTTTACTTCATGCCTTAGCGATGTAGGGGCGATTGGCTCGGATATAATGATCCGCCTGGATAGTAACGTCCCAACACAGGTTCTAATCTGCGCTTACTAAAACGGGCACTGGAATTTGTCTATAGGAAGGCATCAATTGTTTAAAGTCCTACGTTTAGAGCAAGGTATTATTGTATAATGCCCGCTACATCACTATGTCTGTGCGTGTATTTTTTCTACGCTATTACGCGACAACCATCAATAATAAACTGGAGGGATTCGTTGATATCTCCACGGTTTGGGGTGCTCGCCATGGATAGCTTTTTCTCTTCGTTGTGTTTCTAATTCCTCTATGGCTTCTGCCCTGATATTCAAGGCCGCCTCCTCTAAGGACTAATACTAGGGCGTGAAATTGAGATAGGTTTCACAGATGGCGTTGTACAGCGCATCATCTCGCTTGCTGATAAAATAGGCTCGCAACTGCATAACTGGCGACTCACAGCTTTGCTTTACATTTTGAACGCCCCTAACCTCTCTATTTCGTGTTACAACTACCCTTTAAATCGCCGAATTACTGTGGTGCATTCGGTACTTGGTCATCTCAACGCGTTAGGTTCTGCTTGACCTTTAAAGGTCGATGTTCGGACATTGAATGAGCCTAAAAGAATACGTGAGGACAAGGATGGCATAAGTGTTGACTGCCCTGTCTGGTTTTTAGGCAATATTTGCGTATAAAGCCTGGATCAGATCTGGGTGTTCGATGATCTTCTGAAAACACCTTGCCAACGCAGGTTGTACAATCGTAAGGTACTTCAGAAATTGTGAACCAGGTCCGGACCTGGTTCTTTCCAGATATTTGCCCGTTTCAAAATCGCTGAAACATCTGAATATGTGATGTAAGTAAGTTCCATTTCAAAGTTATTGCTTCCTCTTTCTTTCTCTAGTTGCAATTACGCAGCGTATAAATTCCTTCTGTTTTCCCCCGATACACCCGAACAGTAGTTCGGACC
>CAKNWT010326760.1:2371-13639 GCA_932066315.1 Andricus coriarius | reverse complement strand
TAGATTTATTCAGCTTATGCCTAACATGAATCCGAACCAGCGATTTGAAATTCGAAGATACTCTTTTCCTCCGGATACACCAATTCAAGTAAGGAGGCAACATCAGACCCTTAGGCCCATATCACCCGAAGAACAAAGTGTATTATCAACGCTTGACGGCGAAGTCTGTGCAATAGTAGACTCAAGAAATACAATTCTTTGTGGAATATATATATATGTAATAAAATATAGCGTACAAAAACGGGTAAAAATAAATATGTACAGCGGAAAAGTTGAACTGATGACAAGAGGAGAAATACAGGAATCTCCCTTAGGCCCGGATCGCCCAATCGCGAAGAATTTTAAAACAATAAGAGTATAGGATTTTTGTCCACAACATTGATCACATTCTTGTATGCGATTTTTTTCTAATCTTCTGACTTCTTGTGATTTTTCATGCGCAATTTTCCCTTTTCCCTGACGATTAATATGCGAAGACCAGCATTTAAATTTTGTCAGATTTTCAACATGGAATCTTTTATAATAAAAATAAAAAATTGCAGATTGAAATTTGTTTATTCATTTTAACCATAAAAGATGACTTTTGAATAAAGTATTTCTGAAAAGATAACTTTTCACTAAAATGATAAATTTTCATACTTAAAATATGAATTTTCAACAAATAAATATTTTTTTGGCTGGGAAGAAAAAAAATTTATCCGAATTTTTGAAAACAATAATGTTAATTTTTGACTGGACAATGGTTACATTTCCAGTACATGAAATTAATTTTTAATCAAAAAAGAACAAATGAATTTCGAACAAAAAGATTTATTCTTTTTTGTCCATGGAATGACGGTTCCTGATCTAGTATAATCTGAAACCAAAATGGTTGTTCGCAGATGTGAAAAAAATTTTCTTTAGCTGAAAGAAATTATGAATCTCATTCCCTTCCGTAGCTGAGTTGGTAAGCCCAGCAGTCCAACAATTTGGGTTCAGCACCTGGGTTCGAATCCTAGTAGTGCTAAAAATAACTCCCTACAGAGCTGAGTATAACCATTTCGGTTGCAGATCATGTAAGTTTTAAAGAATGACAACTGGCAGGAGGAGACCTGGACCTGGCACGAAATAAGGGCTCGCTAGGAGGAGAAGTCCAACCAGATAATGAGATCTGGTAGGAGAAAACCTTCAAGAAAAATAAAAAGTTCCGCCAAGAATAACACCAGGCATAGTGTCGTCTTTAGGTAAGCACTCGAACTGTGAACTTAACTCTGCAACAAGCAAAAGAGTATTCATTTCGGAAAACAGGTTTGACAACAACAAATATAATAGTAGTCTTTTCAACCAAAATGAATCGACTTTTAATCAAAAATAACTACAGTTTCTTATTGGGTTCTATTAATACAGCTCGCAATTAGGTCGTAAACGGGGAAAAAGTTAAAAGTTACAAAATTGAATTTCAAACGTTCTTCAATTTTCAAATGTTAATCTAATAATTCCTTACTATTATCCTTCATTATTATAAACTAATTCGTTACTGTTTTGCTTAATAGTTGAAAGCAATATTTATTCCTATCTGAAATTTGTTAGATTGACTTCCAGATCGATATAATTAGTAACAAATGTATTTATTTATTTATTTAAGAACAGTGCACGGGCAGAGCCCTTTATTACAAATCAACTTATAAACTAATTAAAAAGCAAACTTAAATCTTGATCAGCTGAATGAGCATAATGGCCGCGATTACTGGTTGAACTGCGCAACAAATGGTTGAAATCAGTCGCAGTTGTGTCGAGAAAATCAATGTTATTGTTGAACTTTGCATTTATATCATTCGCTTCTTGACATATCCTAGACAGTGCCGAATTTCGGAAAGTAAAGTAGGCAAGTTGATAGAATTATCTAGGATATTGTGCAGTAATCGTAAATTAGCAAACAGGAATCTAGGACAAATTTTAGGGATATTAAGTAGCGCTCTAATCCCATCATAATCGTGATCGCGTCTGTTCATAGCCATGCCCAGCTGTCTAGCCGCGAAACGAAGGAATCGGTTCTGAATGCTTTCGAGTCTGATCATATGAACAAAATATTTTGGAGACCAGATAACTGATGCATATTCTATAAGTGGTCTTACTAGCGAGAAGTAGAGAACCTTTAGCACAAATGGGGTTCTGAGTTGAGATGCACTTCTAGTAACGAAATCCAGAGATCTAAGGGATTTGTTTGCAGCCGCAGAAACCTGATCATCGAAAGATAATGTCTCGTCAAGGAGTACCCCAACGTCACGCACACGTGTGACCCTGTCTAGCACATCCCCCTGATGATATAGTTGTACTTAGGAAAGTGATTTTTTTTAGAAAATGATATCACTACACATTATTTGATATTAATCTGCATCCCATTTAGAATGCACCAATCTTGCAGCGGATCACGGTCGTCATGTAGGCCAATACAATCTAGATGGGAGTTTATTTCTTGCTATAATTTGAGGTCATCAGCAAAAAGCAAAAAGAAGCAAAATTTAATAAATGTGCCGATGTCGTTGACATGAAGGAGGAGCAAAAGAGGTCCCAGATGCGAGCCTTGTGGTACCCCAGATGAGGTGAGAAACATTTCAGAAAATTTCCCATTAAGACGCACTGATTGAAATCTACCATCCAAAAAGCTAGAAAGCCATGAGTGTAAGTTAGAAGTAATCCCAAGAGTTCTGAGCTTAGCCACTAGAATGCTGTGGTCAACTGTGTCAAACGCCTTAGAAAAATCAGTATACACTGTGTCGACTTGAGAGCCCAATTCAAGCTTCTGTGATAAGTAATGCGAATTACAAAGATTCTTCACGGTAGATTTTTCTCACATGAAGCTGTGCTGATCCTCTATAATGGTCTTACTGGAAGAAAGCTAAAGATGGTGAAAAATCATACCCTCAAAAACTTTAGCCATAGAATTAAGTATAGTTATTAGTCTATAGTTTTTAACATGCTTACAATTTATGCCGATCTAATTTCGAAAGCTTACACAAAATTTCATTCTTACTGATTTTTAAATTGGCGAGGTATATAACATCAGTTCGCTTAAAATGGACATCGCTAGAGTTCGGTTCTTCATAAACGGACTTAAATTGTATGAAAAAAAGTTTAGCTATACCCTCACTAGTGTACGCGTGTTCGTGTTGAAAAAATATTTCGTTAGGCCAGTTATTATCATTTCTAATAGCATGTATGTAATTCCAAAAAGATTTGGGATTAGATATAATGGAATTTTCAGTATTCACAAGAAAATATTTATAAGAGGTATCGGAAATTTCGAGATTGTTTATAATTAGCATTTTTTAAATTACTGTCGAATCAAGGGGGATAGGATGAGGGTTTAACAATTATTGTGCGTACGAAATAATTAGTTGCAGTAAATATATAAATATACAGAGTGTCTGTACCCTTATCTACAGAAGATGAATTATGGAGGTAATCCCAGTTAATTACATTAAAGAAGTGACTAATTGCTGCAGTGTTTGCTTTCTTAAAATTAAATCGAACAAAGTCAAGTGCGAAGTGGTTTAAATCGCGAGCTATGAGGGCCTTTCTAAGATCAAGTGTGAGGGAAGGGTGATAGTTATCTATGGATAATAGTGGATCCACTGCTACATGTATGGTGTCAAGTATATTGTTGGTTAATAAGTCTAACAGACCCCGTGCACAAATTGAACAAGTTGAACAAGGAAATGAGTATAGAACCTCCTCACATATAGTACTAGAGTCAATATAACTTTGTAAGTTAGCGTTTGGAGGAATATGAAATACGTCAATTATGTGGGTTTCAGAGTTGAAAAAAAATCTCATGAACACATGTTCAACTGTATTAACATTACAAGGTAATTGCGACACCCACGGAAGCAATTAGGACCAGACCACCCCGTGCATTGTCGCTAGTCAGAACGCTTCTATTACACCTAAAGATATCATAGCCTAGGAAACCCAACTCAAAATTATCAATATTAGTGTGAAGCCATTTTTCAGAAAAAATTATTACATTGTAAGAACTCAACGGAATAGCTTTACGCAAGAAATTTCATATAGTACGAACGCCCCTGATGTGGTAGGGTACACACGTGATCCTACTTGCTCTGAGTGACGTTTGTCAACGTTATGTTAGTGTGCTGTTTCACCTTTGCACGTAACAGCTGGAATCCCTTGACGGTACTTCACCGCGAGATCTACTTCTTCCATTTGCAGACGGGAGACAAGCTCCCTCTTGACTTCTGATAACTCCTCTAGCTGAGCTTTTGTTTTGTTGGGTGTTATCCAAATTGATATCAGTCGATTGATTCTGCCGGAATCCTTCATGTTGCTGGTACTCTTCTTTGCATTGAGGAACGATCGAGGGAGCGCACGCGCTGCTTCCGATGACACACATAGCTTCATCGGCCGAGGCCTTGATTGCGTGTACGAGAAAATACCAATTCTGTAGGCACGACAATTTATGAGCATGTTATTTGGAACTATTTCAGAAAAAATCTCGCAAACTGTCGACATAGGGATTTCTTTGCTTGTGGAATCATCATTACTCTTCTCAGGAATTCCAAAGAGTATAAGATTATTTTTCCTGGAGAATCTCTGCTCCATTTCAGAGAGACATTGACGGATGAGTGACTTGATGTCAGTGGATGAGTGGAAGTTATCAACAGATTTGAATTATTTAATCGTACCTTCAGCAGCATCTATCTTGACAGTTATGTCTACAACTCGCTTTTCTGTATCATCAGTTCGTAAAATGGCATTATAGATTTTCAATGGAAGATTTTCAAATTTCTCGAAAAGCAAATTTACGGAATTTGAGACCATTTCAAGATCAGGTTTCATAGATGCGAAGCCACTTTTCATAATACGTTTGATGTCGCCAATATTAATAGGTGCAGAAGGTGGTTCTGGCGATGTCGGAGTGCGAGATCTTGGACGCAACATTTGGCATAGGACCCATCGTCAAGAGGCATTGCGCGTTGAGCACAACCAGGATGGTACGGAGTTTGACATCCTGAGTACAAAACCACATCTATCACAGTGCCTTTACATCCCATAACGACAATTTCGCTATCGTTATAACATTCGGTTCTAAGTTTAAATGTTAAGTTAAGTTTTCTAAATTTTCCACGGGCGCCAGATCCACAAGGATCATTCACAAAAATAAGCACATAATAATGTGGGACAAACAATAAATTAATTTAATATTAACTTATAAAGAAATCAACAATTTAAGATTTTAACAATATTTAATTTTATTAGGACACAATAGTTTTTGTTGGTTACAATTTGGTTAACAGAAGGAAAATAGTTGAAGGGAAGAAACAATTGATTAAAGGTGCAAACAAAATTTTCACAAAATGGAGGACTTGATGGGTAATATAAAATTAAATGCGATCTTTCGTCTGGTTTTCCAAGGCCATATAAAGATTTGACGAAACACAGGGTTATAGATTAAAAGTGTGTTAGGAGGGTCATCAATAAACAGGGGAACGATACAATATTTTAGGCTAAATACATTTCAGGTTAAATGCAATGAAGAAAATCTTAGAAATTTAACCAGGGAAAGGGTCCAAAACAAAAAGGGAAATAACACGGTACATCAATACATACAGAACAGGAATAAGACAATATAAATCTTAAATTACAATATTCATTAATATTACCATCCAGTCAATGAAAGTTTCCTCATTTTGTGTGACCAAATTGAACATTAAAACTAACAAACAAAAGAAAGGGTCCACATAATATTCTACCGAAAAACTTGCTTTCCGAACAAAATAAAACAATAAACTACACCTTACAAAATAATGGAGAAACCCAATCGATGATAGGCAATGAAGTCCGAAGTTACAAGTTACTCAAGAACAATAATGTTTTACTGAAACTCAAAAATAGAATCGGACGGAAAAGCTGAGATGTGGCTCCGCAAGCTGCTGGACGAAAGATGAAGGTTTTTCCCAGCATTGTTTCTTCTTTGGAAACCAACTTGATCCTGATTGGCTGATATGGGGCGTTCTGATTGGTGTTACTATGTAATGTTAAAACAGCAGAAAAGGACTCTCAGGGATGTGTCTGTATGTAGAATTAGGGTCGCTGGGTCCAAATAAAATATTCTCTTCTGAAATTTGATGATCATAATCAATCAATTTCGTCCATTAGATGTTGAATTATTGTCCAAGACATCCTCTCCGAAACATCTGAACAACCAAGCCGGCTACTAGGACTTCACAGAACCATCCACTTAAAGTCCCTAGCACCGAGAACGCTGATATTGATGATTCGGGCCTGAGCGCATGCGAACTTTTGAATTCCACTCCAAGGTGGATAAGTTGAAGGGGCGTCAAAATTAATCGGTGATAATGATCCCAACAGCATTCCAAAAATATTCACCAGGTTTTGAGGTACGACTAGAAGGATATGAGTAGGTTGGCACACAGCAGTAGGTTGGGCGGGAAAATTCAAATTGGTTGAGTAACTCCAATCGACAAAAGGCGTCCCAAATGCTTCTTGAAGTTTCTCCTCAGGTCAGGATGGATGAGGATTCTTCAGGATAGTCGGTTTACTCGGGAAATACATAAATAAAAAGGAAAAACAGGCAAAATAAATTCTTGAAAATAAAGGAACTAAATTAACTAAACCCAAGTCTTGGAAAACCGTGCGGCTTGCGGATTCTGATAAGTAAAGTTGAGTCTTTAAATTAAAAATCTATTAAATGAAATTTCAATAAATTATTGAACTACTAATGATTGATTGCTTGTGACTTGCAATAAAATTGCAACGTCACAATCCGCGACAAATTTTCTCAACGGGTATGAGTAATTTGTCGGGGTTTTACTTAGCAGGCATATTTTTAAAAACACTTGTGCATAAACTAACACCCAGGTCCGATCGCACTGCGTATTTACGAAAATATTATTTGATAGTACTCAATAAGAAACAAATAACTAAACTTTAACTTCAAAATTTCTGGATTACGAGCAATACCAAACAGGAAAATTAGCTTTTTTGTTTCCGATTGCAATCGAAACGACTTTAGCAGGCTGCGGCCTGCTAAATATTCGAAATACATATATATTGAGACTTTAACAAATAAATGGCGGCACAATACATAATTCTTATTCATAATAACGAAAAGTATAAGCAAATATTATAATTAATTAATATGTTAGACTGATAATGAAACTTTACGAATGTTACATACAAACAATTTAACAAGCACGCTACTGTAACAGTTGCATATTTGGTTAATCAGATTTGTGAATTCCATGAAGACTTGATGGAATATAAATATTAGCTTACACCCAAGAAGATTTAATGGAAAAGATCACTTTTTTCCGGGAAAAACGCATCCAATTGAAATATTTGTTTGCTATATTTGTTATAAGAAATTGAATTTATTGTCTTCTAACAATATTTGAAAGTTGAAAATCATTTCCGAAATAGTTTAACTTTGGGTCAAAAGGAGGAAGAATTTCGGCCTAGAGATAAAAACCAAATTTAAATGGTTGTTGATGAAATTGTTTAAAACAGCAATTGTTGACACATGGTGACAATCCAGTCGCATATATCGTTCTAGCAGTCAATCTAACAGATTGCAATTATACAGATGCAATTATATTGACCAATAGTGAGTTCATTTGGCCATTTTTTAATGATAAAAAATTATATTGTTGAAAATGCTAACTTATTATTTGTTTAAATATTGCAAACCTGAGAACATTTCAAACTTTAAGCTACCTAAGTTTTAAATAGTGTCATGCTGAGTGTGTCCAAAAAAACTGTAATATCTGTCAAGAAATGGAGCCTGTAAAATGATTATGAATTGTACATTCTGAGTTTTTCCCACTGTGCATCCTCGAGGCCAAGTATTACTAATAATCGGAATTTAATGAACGATATTCTTAATGGTAATTTTCAACTAAAAGACACGAATTTTCATCTAAAAGTATCAATTTCTAGCCGAATTATATGTCAAAGGAAAAAATTTGCAACAAAACATTTAAATGCTTAGTCAAAGAGATGAACTGTCAAATAAAATTATGAATCGACAATCAAAATTTGACGTCAGGACAGTCTTATTGTATAAGCACGCAAAATTTGCGTAATTTTCCTCTACAGTTCCCAAGTCTGGCTTAGCTATTTGACACTCTAAAACAAATGTTGTTTCTCAGACAATCAATTAACGAATTAAGATAATTTATCTCTATTAGATTTAGACACTGTGTTTATCACTTTCGAAATCTGATGTACAATTCTTGCTTTTTAAAACCTCATTATCTTTCTTTAAATCCCTTGAAATTTTTAGAAAACCTGTACCTTTTTTGAAAATATTTGATACCAAATTTAATTTTCGAAATCATATTTCGAAATTTTGTAAATTTACCAGAATAATTAACAATTCACCGGTATAAAAGAGGGAAATTACCGGGAATTTAAAAACATTCTTTGGGTAGGCCCTATACAAATTTTCGATTTAAGTGATGATTTGCCCTTAAACGTAAAATATTATATAAATTGTAATATCAGTTTTAACGAATTTAGTTATTATAATTCTTTCCTTGAAATTAACTCTAATGAAATGTAAATATCTGAGTAGGACAAACATGACGCCTTTAATCGATGAGATAAAGACCATATGATACACTATATATTCTGAGGAAGACCTGGAATATTCCTTAGCTAAATTGATAATCGAAGTCTTCAGTAATACATTAATTAACTTATCCTCTAATTAGAAATTATGAGGATTGTTTCTATTCTCTTCTTTTCGTTGGCGGTTATCCTCAATTTTATTGGTGAATATAACTATATAATATATATCTATAATTTTATATACATTTGTTGAGCTATACGCAAATAAAAATTTTTCGATATAATTCACACTCTATCAGGATTGCTATCTTCTTTCAAACTTTATCTGAGGTCCAAAATGAATACAAATTCAACCTGAATTTATTTTGGGAGAATTCACAATGTGTGTATTACAGAAAAATGGAATTCCAACCGCATCTTTTTTGACATGGAATTCGTACCATATGAGTGCACATATAACAATCTGATTACATTGATTTTTAGAAACGAATTTCTCTGCTTTAAATCCTTTTTGTGCAATTCTATTATGAAAGTTGACTTTTCCTTGAGTTTATGTTTTTAAAGCAGTTTTTTAATTCAGATTCACTGTTTTTTGTTGTTGCAGAGTTAAGTTCGGAGTTTGAATGCTTACCTAATGGCGAACCTATTCCTGGCGTTCCTCGTGGCAGATCTTCTGATTCTCCTGAAAGGTCTTCTCCTGCCAGACCTCATACTCCTCGTTTTCCGGTCAGCTCTTCTCCTCCTGCCGAGTCTTCTCTTCGTGTCAGGTCCAAGTCTCCTCCTGCCAGTCGTTCATATTTACCGCTAAATCAACTTCAAATTGAAGACCTTAGATCTGTTCAGCTTATGCCCCACACGAATCCGAACCAGCGATTTGAAATTCGAAGATACACTTTTCCTCGTGATGCACCAATTCAAGTAAGAGGGCAACAGCAGATCCTTAGGCCAATATCAACCGAAGAACAAAGTGTATTATCAACACTTGGCGGCGAAGTCTTTGCAATAGTAGACCCAAGAAACACAATTCTTCGTGGAATATATATAATAGAATATGGCGTACAAAAGCGGGCAAAAATGAACATGTACAGCGGAAAAGTTGAATTGATGACAAGAGAAGAAAGACAGGAATCTCCCTTAGGCCCGGATCGCTCAATCGCGAAGAATTTTAAAACAATAAGACTTCTTCAATAAGGATTCTTGTCCACAATAATACTTACATTTTTTTCTGTGTTTTTGTTTTCAAATTTTGTGACTTCTTGTGATTTTTAATGGCTAATTTTCCCTTTCCCCTGACGAATAATATTCGAAGACCAGCATTTAAACCTTGTAAGATTTTCAACATGGAATCTTTTGTACTCAAAATAAAAAAGTTTAGATTAAAATTTGTTTATTCATTTTAACCATAAAAGATGACTTTTGAACCAAATATTTCTGAAAAGATGAACTTCTCAAATGCAAATGTCCAACTGAGAATGTATATTTTGTACCAAAAAAATGAACCATCAACCAAAACAGTAAATTTGTAACAGATAAGTTCAGCTTTCAACCCAAAAGATGGATTATCAAAAAAATGGATGAACTTCAACTGGACTCTGGTTACATTGCCAGTACAAGGAATTTGCTTTTAACCAAAAAAGAACAAATGAATTTTAAACAAAAAGAGTAATTATTTTTTTGTCAAGGGAATGACGGTTTCTGATCTAGTAGCCTGGAACCAGAATGATTATTTGCTGATGTGCAAATATTTTCTGTAGCTCAAACACAAAAAACAACATTGAAACTCAAATTCTCAATAAGATTCGAAATATAAGCTCTTCTAAGGCTTGTAACGACGTTGTCGTTCGCGTTTAGCTAACTGTCAAAGAAATTAGGGTTTCATAGCATGTAGCTGTAAAGAAGAACATCTGGCAGGACGAGACCTGGACCTAGCACGAAGAAAAGGCTTTTTTTCAACTCAAGACATATTTTCGTCAAAAAAAAGTACATATTAAATCATCAGCTAAAACAATTAATTTTCAACAAAATGGTTAAATATTCTACCAAAGAGATGAATTTTTAACTGAAATGGTATCTTTAATTAAAATATTGACGACAGCACAGTTTTATTGTATAGGTACGCAAACTGCGTAATTTTCATTTACAGTTTCGAAATCTGACTTAGCAACAGTAATATGTCCATCCTAATCTTACCTAATTTTCAGATTTTAAAACAAATATTGTCTTCCAGATATTAAATCCAAGAATAAGAATAATTTATCTTTATCAGGTTCAGACAAGGGGCTTATTATCTTGAAATGTTATTAAAATATTATCAAATTTCTTGTGACCTGTTTAAAATACTTGAAATTATTGAAATTTTAAAATCGGCTACATGTTTAAAATAAACTTTATAATATTACATTATTAATAGTAATATATTATAAAAATAAAGCGTGAAACATATTGGGCCGGAACCATCTTAAGTCTGAGAAAAAAATCTTAATATAATATATTTCGAGCACCTAATTTCTTAAACATTTTATCAAAAATGGGATGTGATTAAATTTATCTTTCCAATTTTTAAACCAAGGAGATGAATTCTCAACCAAAAATACAATAGTAGGTCAGTTCACCTTAAGCCGAAAAACGAGTAACAGGGAAAAAAGGGAGATTCTTAAAAGAGAGGGAACAAAAGAAAAT
>CAKNWT010326745.1:0-20687 GCA_932066315.1 Andricus coriarius | reverse complement strand
AAAAAAATAACATAAAGTCTATGTGTTCCAAATTTTTATATGGACCCAATTGGGGACCTATTATCAATAAAAAATTACATGGTAAAAAATTTATATTCGTACTAAATAAAAAATTAGGTAAAGCAAAAAATTGTCCAACATATGGTCTATATGTAACTTTTCCGCAGAATCGAATGGCGCTATCAGCTTTTCCGTATCTCGCCTATTTAAATAAACAATTTAAACATACATTTTTATTTACAAAATGTGTGGTGGAATTTTATAGAATTTTCAATCCAATAAAACGTGCTTTACAAAAAGTGACACTAAAATGGTTATGCCGTGACACCCTTGATTTGTCTATTCTGTGTTTGTGTGAATTGGAAAAAATTATTTTTTCCTTCATCCATGAATTAATGATGAATCACTGTATGGACGTCGAATTCATAAGAGTGTGATTTCACAGCTATGCTATGTCTTTTTTTACTGTGCGATATTATTAGATAATAGAAATTATATATAATTATAGTAAATCAAAAATGTTAATTTAAGTTTCTAATTTTAAGTTATTTCATGATTCAGGGTACACTGCAAATGTACGGAATGCACATTCCTATTTATTCTGTAATGACAAACTATTGTTTCTCAAATAATGCCATAAAGTTAATAAAAATATTTTATTTGTCCAGTAAAGGTTTGAATTATTATAATTATTATATAAATTACAATTATAGAATGCCATTCACTTTTTGCAAATTATAATAACGGAACTTTCGATTATAAAAGTTAAATAAAAATTTGATGTTCTACTGCTAAAATCTAAAACAATTGTTGACATAGATTGAGTGCAATCTGATTTATTAATTAGTTTCATATCATAAAGGAGGAGAAAGAAAATATTAGTTCAAAAAGTATTCTGGAGAAAATCAATTGAAGGGATCTGTAATGTCGATAAAGAAGAATTGTATGTTACCTGAAAATTTGAAAGTTTAATTCAGAAATAATCAGACCTATATATCTATCAGTCTGATGAAAACTATAGACCCACATGTAATTTTCAATTCTTGTTAGCGACAATATTACTTCCGGGTATTCTACATGAGCGCACATATCTAAAGTTGACCGTTAACGTTCAGCAAAAGTCAATTCCTACTCATATTTGACGACGTATAAATAACGGAATAAACTATATGAGTATTTTACATTTATGGTACTAGGACCGACAGAAAAACGCTTATCGACATTGTGTGATTTGTCTTGTTTCAAGTGACACCTTTGAAAATGGAATGTGAAAGCTGTCATGAATAGGAAATCTAAAATAATTTTATCTAAGTACTTACATATTTAATTATACAGTTTCATTATAATAGTATTTCTTTTAATCAAGCACACCAAACATGACGTAATTTTAGTAATAGCAAACGGGATATATTAATTTCATTGAAGGTACTATAACAATTCCATGTCAAATCATCTGAAGAATTTCGTCTATTTTTAGTAATTTTTATAAAAATTTTAGTATGCGTTCTCTTAGGTGTTAAAAGAAAAATACTAAAATAATTCCTGAAAAATTCGAATAAGTCAGGGGATATTCAAAATTGAAAATTCTGGTCTTTTTTCAACTTTCATAACTTTGGTTATTTCGATTATATTAAGATGTATTTTTTAATTATTCATAATAAGGCGCAGTTTTGAAATTTCGAAAAAATCTATGTTTGATTTTTTTAAATTTATTTTATGGATAGCTCACAATGTTTTCTAAAAGCCCTGTAAATATAAAAATGGCATCTCTCTCACTATTTGAGAAATAATTAAGAACGTACGCCGTAGCACGCTACACTGTTAGAAATATCTGGTTGAATTTTCAACCACATGTGGTTGAAGTTTTATACAATTACCGTTGATGAAAATTCAACCACATGTAATTGAAATTTCAACCATGCAGTTGAAATTTCAACCACATGTAATTGAAATTTCAGTAATGAGAAAAAATTTTTTTCGGCACAATTAGTGCATTTCAAGGCATTTATAATTTTTCAAAAATCTTAAAGAAAACCCATGAAGATTCCTGAAAAATACTGTGCTTTGAAATTCACTAACTGTACATAAAGAATTCTGATAAGGATCAGTGAGTTATTTCGTACGTTTGTGTCGTGTGATCCATGAGATTAACAAAGTGCATATAATATTTAAGAAAATAAGCAGCTTTAAAGAAGAAAAGCAAAAGGTCCGTTGGAATTATATTACCGTAATGAGTTGCGAGCCCAATCAAACTTTTCAACACTCGTTTTTGTAAAAATAACCTAAAAAAGCATACAGCAGTTAGTACCAATAGTCTGAGTGAAATTGTCCCATTATGATAATATTAATCCAACGTACCTTTTGTTTTCTTCTTTTCCTGAATATTATATGTCCTTGATTAATACAAACGTACGAAATAAGTCCTCGTGGGACTTTGTCTCGTTGGGCTCTGGCCTGGACAGAAATATGAGGGCAACATTGTGTATGCACAAACGTCTTATTGAATTTTCAACTACATTTGGTTGAATTTTATTTCAACTCCGTGGATGAACGAGATTTCAACCACAAACGTGGTTGAAAAGTGGTTGAATTTTCAACATATTTCTAACAGTGTATGGCATATGTTTTTAATTATTTCTTGAAAACTAAGAAAGAAAGCATTTTTATATTTACATGGCTTTGGGAGCACATTGTATTGTATCTACACAAAATTTTAAAAATCAAAAATGGATTTTTTTAAATTCAATTAAAAAATGTATCTTTAAAAAAATCAAAAAGTGTTAAAAATTTGTTGTCAAGAAATATTTCTGCAAAACTACGTCTTATTATGAAAAAAACAGCACAATATCTTTAAAATCAGCAAAAATGAAAGTTCAAAAAAGGACCAAAATTTTTAATTTCAAATTATTATTTTAGTGTTTTTATTTCAACACCTAAGACAACGAATACTAGAATTTTCATAAAAATTACTGAAAATAGATTAAATTCTTCATATAATTTTACATCTAATTGCTCATCTATCTTCAAGATTGAATTCTGCAAGATGATATTATTTCTATACACGTATAATTTGACTCTGAACGAAAAATAGGTCTTTTCATCGTATTAAGTAGGTAATGTGCGTTTTTGTGCTAAAACAGTTTATTGAGAGGTTCTGATGAAAATGTCAAATTTTCTAGAAATAACTATAACGCGTCCCGGAAATATTTTTGAAAAAAGTTCCAAAAATCGTGTTTGCGTAGACTGACACGCCACATTGCATTTTAAAGAACCCAGATTTTTTTCAAAAAAGTGGCTAAAACCCCAATTCTGACTTTTGTATCTGTACTTTGGAACCTGTTAATTTTACCAAAAAAATGTTATAGATTTTAATGACGGTAGATGTAATTTCAAGTAATTCTGAAAAAAGAACAATGACCTAGCCCCAATGTGTTATAAGTTATGGCCTCCCAAGGTTGACCACTTTTGATCAATTTTTCAGGGCAAATCGATCGTGTTCAGTTATTTCAAAATACTGCGTTTCTGGGTGAAGCTATGTTAATGATAGAGGAGATAGAGTTGTAGTGCAATAAATTATGATTAAATGTAAAAAAATTAATCTTCCAGCCTTCATAGGGCAAGAGTTATGACTATTGAACAAAAAATTTTTGGCTATTGTCATCCAAAAAAGTTTTGTTTTTTAAACGCTCCTTCCGTGCATGTGTGCATATTTGATATATTTTCTTTGTAAAAATTACTTCCAGAATATCTGTTATCGAAAGTAAATGAAAAAAATGATAAATTAACTGTTTTTATATTGTTTGCTTATTACTGAGAAATAAAATTATTGAAGGGATTAGTTTTACAAGATGGTATTATTTTATGTTAAAAATATGTTAAAATTAGAAGATATGTATTCTTTTATAGTCAACAATTAAAAATAATTAAAAACGTTGTCCAGATGCCTGGACTATGCATTAAAAAACCGTTGCACGGACCACTAGCTCAATTTTTTTCCTAATTGTTTTTCTACAGAAATGAAAGTTTTAAATATTGTATAGATGAATATGTATGAATGAATATGCACAAATTATATAATTGAAGATTATTTCTTGCAAGAACCGCAAAGTTACTATTTGTTTATCACGTAAAATTATTTTCCCAGCCCAAAATAATAAGAATATAACTTTTGAATTAATGAACCCATGACATTGAATAATTGATTGAATTAAACAATATACTTTAAATAAATGGCTAATACAGTTTTGTGTAAATCAATTTTGAAAAATTTCGCGAAGTCCTCGGAAACTTAAAGTTTACATTTCCTGGTAAGATTTAGAATAAATATAAAGCGTCAAAATAAGTTTTTAAAGCTGATCTTATAAAATATTTATTATTAAAACAAAATTAAAATTCTGAAAGGAGTTTTCAGGCGTAGTTCGTTGACACTTTCTTATTACTGCTGAGGTAGAATTAAATTGACTGTCTCGTTCAAGGATAGAAAATGGAATATTTTGCATTCTTGTGGTGGATAGACAGCGTCATTCTGAATCCACGCCTATTGTGAGGTCATGCCAGATGTTGATGTCAGGTGAACTCTTCTGTATGCCACCAGCCAACCGGACATGCGGCACACATTTCTGGATGTTTCACATATTTTAATTTCCTTTATTGAATTTATTTTGAAGATAATATTTGTTAATAAAATTTAATCATCTATGATGTTTGTTCGAAAATTGATTTATGTAGTTAATTATTCTTCACACCATATCATACTTTCAATCAAGCCCTGTAATCTATTATTTGCCTTTTAATTTACCTTATATATTGTGCAATCTATACCTAATATTTATTTTAATAATAACTATAACAAAATAAAATCTAAAATCAAAAAAGAAACCAAATTTTATTTCTCATTATCGCCGAGCCATCAAAGTGCAATGTAAAGGAAAATCAAGCTGAAAGAATTGAATATTTCATTCAAAACAATGCGAGATAAAAAGAAACCCAATATTAAGGGTGGTGAGATAGTGTCAATAATGTTAATCAGTCAATATTGCTCGCTGCAATGTATTCCAGAATTCATAATGCCTTTCTCCATGTAGTTCAAATTATTCAATTCAGTTCTTTATACCTTGTGCATCAAATTTCCCGAAACAGAACACCCCACATCCTGTACAAAAAGTTGATATCCTGTGCAAGTGCGTAAAGTAGGTTAATGCAGTTCAGAAGAGAAGTCGCAAGGATACTGATTCAACCGTAAAGTATTCCAATTGACCCTAATTTTAGATGAAGGGCGTTCAGTTCGTGGTCAAGGTTGTCGGATGGTGGAGAACGTTTGTGCATTGGCCCCTCCAATGTCTGACCCACTGACGAATTTGGGAGAATGCCAGACCAGGTGCCATCTTTGGGTCCGCGATCACCAGTATACATGAGGTATTGTGAGTATTTCAGTATTGCTATCCAAGTACCCAGTGTGCGATACACATCAGCCATGCGTGAATCGAGTACGAAGAATTGAGAAAGACCGTTAGGGTCTCATATGTCAACTTCGAGCGTCGTTGATTTCAGCACGTTTTGGGACCCACTAACCATTTTTCCGCTTGTCACTGCAACTTCCAGCAATTAATCATAACAATCAGTGCGTGGAGTACAGGAATCAGTCCCTAATGATACAGCAATCTGCTGTCGCTACTATAAGTCAACCGTTACGTTATACGCAAGTGCGTTCATTGGGCGATGAGAGCCACATAAACGGAACGGATCTAGATCCATAACGCACTCCACAGGTTAGTATCAACCACATGCCTTTCATCAGTATCCAATCACGATCAACGATTGGAGATACATTGCATGTTTTATATTGTTCGATAGAGTCGGTTAGTCAGTCACGAGATCACTAGTGTTATAACCCTTAGACGTGATTAATCTGCAAAGCTGATGATTGTCTTGTGTTAGTAAGATTTCAATTCAAGTACTGTCATTCAGATTTCACAACTATCGGCATATAGACGAGTTTAGAATTTTAATTTGTTGTTCGGCATTCCAGAGCAGAAAACGGTGTCGTGTTTACGTTTATTTGGTGAAATCCGGATTTGTGAAAATTCTTGAAAACCGGTGACATTCTTTAGTGATTGTGTATTCTTTGATGATTTCTTTAGAGGACAATGAGGAGATTAAGAATTCTGTAGTGGGAGAAAAAATGAGCATTGCATCTATTATAGGCGTGTAATCAAAAACTGTCATGTTTGGAGTTGATTTATTGATTGTTATTTGAAAGAGATGATTTATGGATGTTGCTATCTAGCACTCGATCTTCGACAGAAAGGATACAGCAAAAAAATATTGTAAGTGGTGGTTTAAATATTTTCGATTATCAATTATGTCAGTGTCAAGAGATTTTTCAAGTTAATGATTTACTGAGAGGAGAACTTGACTTGGTTTTATTCAAATGGTGACCATCTTACTAGATGAGGTGCATTTATTAGCTTTCAAGCAGACCTTACTCTTGAACTAACAGTAAAATTCATTTTCATTTAACCCACAGATCATCATTATCTGAGGTAAGCAGTTTTTGTGCCCTTATTTCCTAAATTACGTAATAATTAATCAAATTTTTTTTTATTATTGAAAAATTTTGCATGCTTGTATAAATTAAAGTTACGACATTTTGCAAGCTTTAGACGACCTAAACAAAATTCAACATTTACCCATAGCAACTATCAATAACTACCCCTGTCAATGGCAAATACAAAACGTTACAAAAATAAGAACCTGAACAACACTAAATACGAACTTATCGTTAACATAGGTCAATACGAAATCTTAGAACGTTCAAACGTGAACTTTAAAAAAGTTAAAGTTTATTAAAATGTCCAACCATGGATCATATCAACCCAGTTTAACTTTTTAATTACAATATTCAACACACGAACACAATAATTATTCACGATCATTAATAGCCCTCAGTAACAATCAATAACGATCCCTAAAAACAGTAACAGACAGCCTTTATCGGGTGCCAAAAACAACATCTATCAACGATCAAGGACAACCATCGGCAGCATTTAATTGCAACCCTTATGAAAGGTGATCAAGGGATAAAATAACCTTGATCAACATTCCATAATAATCCAGAAAAATAAAGAAAAAAATACGCTTGTGTCAATTTTATTCAGAATCATCAATATCAGGTGTCTCAATTAGATCATTAACATTTCTCTTTACTATGAGCCATAGAATACGAATCAAAAATTAGTTTCAGAAGGTCATCTCCAGAAAACTGTTTTATAGAGTCCCAAAAAACCCCATAAGTGAGTGATTGCATTTCACAAGTTTTAGCGCTAACCACTACTATTTTGTGGCTTCTTTTAATACAAATTGTTTTAAATGTATAAAATGTTACTTTCTACTGACACCTAGTTGATTAAATAATGATTTCTTAAACAAATTATTATTGTTTATAACTATCTTCTCCAATAGTAATGCCAGAAAGTGGCGGTTTTTTCTAGAATTTTTACCTTACCTTTGACTTTTTAGTTATAGACAAATAATAAATAAACGTCATATAGAATCATTTGTTAAAACAATCTCTTTCTTTTTGTAGATATATTTTTCTAAAATAGAACCAGATATTTGAAATATTTCTCAAATTTTCTATATGGATCATATATTGAATGTAATTTTTCCTTGAATTAGTTACTGCGATTCTTTTAGTTTAAATAATTTTTTCTAAGCATTAGCAAGAGAGTGAAAATACTTTAATCCAAAAAATGAAATACTTTTTCAAAAATTATTCTTGTTGAGGTTCATGTATTATTGCTCATAAGCCAAAGAAAAGCTGAAAGTTTTAGGAAAATCCGCGAGTTTCAATGATAAGTTGTTGAAACAATTATGTTTGTTAACTTTAATTAATTAATACCTCACTCTAATTGAAAGTAGACAAAAATTTAAATTTTTCAAAAAAAAATGCAACCTACTAGCATTATTCATCGAGAATGTCACTAAAAATAATAATAAATTATTTAAACAATTATTTTGACGCTTTGAATTAATTATTACTTCACTCTAATTTAAAAGTGGATGAAAAGTGGGAAATTATAGAAAAAACCTCAAATTTTTAGCAATACTTTAAGAGAATGTTGTTATAAATAATAAAACGGTGTTAAAATCATTATTCTGGTCAACTTTAATCGATTATTGCCTCACCATAACAGAGAAGTTAAGAAAAATTGAAAATTTTAGAAAAAAACAGTGACTTTCTAACTCTGTTTTAAGAGAACATTGCTACAAACCATAATACTTTTTTTTATTTATTTAAACATCTAATGAACAAGATAAAGTAACATATTGTGTACTAGAAACGATTTGCACTAGAAGGAACAGCACAAAAAAATCGAAGTGTCTCGTCGTCCTGAAATTCGAGATGACTATTCCAATATTTTTCATAAGCTTGGCTAGCCGTCCCGAATTTTCAGGAAGACTATTCCATACCCTCTTCCAACTCCCTCAATTTTTCGTGACGACTAGACACAGCCAAAAATAATAGTTACCTCCAGAAACTCACAAAATCCAATTTTTCACTCATGGGGTTGTTTTTGGACCCTATAAACGAGACTTAAGGAAGTGAAATTCAAAATTTTATTTTTGATTCGTATTCCATGGCTAATTGTTGCAGAGAGAAATGTTGAAGGTTAACCTGATACACCTAATATTGACGAATCTGAATAAAATTTACAATAACCTCTTTTTTCCATGAGGAATACGTGTTAAACTTCATTAGGCTTGCGGGACCTCTAAATATCATTTCGTTTTGACAAAAAATGCGCATGTGTTGGTGGTGTCGAACAATTGGTGAGGGGCGCCCCCTAGACAGGGCAATTGAAAAAAAAACTTCCAAGCATTTTTAGACTACCAGATGATACTGAGCCATCAGAGCAATGCCAATGACTAATGGTCATATTGGGTTTGAAAGACAAGCAATTGTAATAAATGAATAGCAGCAGCCCGTGTAGCAAAACCTTCTGGCGCTGGCTCAGCCGAGACCAGATCGTCTGCTTTCCAGTCTTGACGCTGACCCCATGGTCTTTTCCGGGCCTGGCCAAAAGTGTAACGTTTTTTTTTTTTTGGTACTTAGTAGAACTTTCTTTGGTCTTTGATAGCTGATCAGCGCTAGTCTTGGACTAGATCAGACCTTTCCAGACCGAGACTAGACCTTTTATTGTTCTTAGTTGGCTGAGCAACGCCACTCTTGGAGTTTACATAGATAAAGCCAGACCTGGGTCAGATCTAATATCAGACTGCCATGAAAATTTTCCACACGAGAGCCAAAACCAACCCCTAGCAACTATCAGTAGCTACGCTTACCGACGAAAATAATATGAACCGTTATGATTGGTCAACTTAACCCCCTCTGTACTTAGCGGCTAAAAATAAAAATAAACTTATCAACAGTCAATAATAGCTACTCTTATTACCGGTCAATAACATCCCTTAGCAACGATGAATAATAAGCCTCTGTCAGCTATTAACAAAACCCTTCAAAACAGCAATTACAACAATTGCTCGAATTTTATTATTATCAGGACATTCATCATTTTCAGGACTTTAAACAATTCTCTTTGAATACTCCACAGCTATCTGAACCAGCGTATAAGAGTTTATGTCCAGGAATATAAAACTTTGAAAGCAATGTTTTGAAGGAATATTAGAGGGTACTTCCTACTCTTAAAATAATTTTTTATTGCATAAAAGGAATAAGAGATTGATAATTTTTATAACTCTTATTTAGTTGTTATTTATTTGAAACATATGTAGGCGCGTACAGAAAATATCGTCCTGTATCTGGATGTCAATAGATTATTCAATATGCAGTAAGCCTCTTTTTCATTGCGTGCATAGTATTAAGCAATTTGTATCGACACGCAAGAGGTGGCTCATTTATATCCGGTTGAACTTGAAAGTTATAAATAAAAACCGACAATAAGTAGCTAAAGATATCCTGTCAATGACTTTTGTGAACATAAGTGTCTAGGAAAATGATTTAATGCAAGCTTGGACGCGAAACCGTTTAGTCATGAAGACGTACCAATCGGCTTATGAGACATATATGATATTTTGTTGCAAAGTTACCGTGCAATAACTCATCCGAAGAAAGTTCTTCACTTGAGAATTACACTTCGTAGCCTAAATGTAAAATAACAACGGTAAAATGTTCCGAATTGTCATGTAAAATTTGTGGGTTTAAATGAAAATTTGTGTACTCTGTAGGAATAATTTTAAAACACATTTAAATTCACATAAAGAAGTTTACTATGGATCATTTTTAAGAAACGTCTACCGATATCTTAGTTTTAATATTAAAATTCTTGCGTGTAATATTGCCGTTTCGACAATTTAAATATTTCTCACGCATCAATAAATTGTAGAAAGATTTGCAAAGAAATGTATGTGGCATATTTTATTCTGGGAATCATGTGCATTCATTTATGTGTTCATTCGTGTGAAGTAACCGCTATTTCATGCCAATAGTTTTCTATTTTAGGTACTTTGGAAGAAATCCTATAACATCAATTTGCAATTTATCACGCACGTATCTTTAAGGAGTAATATTGTATATCAAGTTCTCTTAACTTTAAAGATAAATGATTATCTAATTCTTATAGATAATAAAATTGGTGATGCTAGTATTACTAAGTGAAGTATAACAGTAACACAGTATATGAAAATAGTAAACTTAAGCACAAGAACAATTATGAGTTAATTAAAGTCATATAGAGATGATCTTTTTCTTCTGGTGCCTCTCGCTTTAAAGTGAACGTTTCTTTACCATTTTTCTTACATGGATGTTTCATGATTTGGAAAACACGGCTAATTAGAGTCTGAAAAAATGTCGAAAGTAAGAGTAAATGTTAGTTTAACATGCTTGAGTTCATATATTAATTATTACAGAAATAAGGAATAGTCGAAAACAATAATATTTTATTTACATTATATACAATATATACAGCACAAATCATTATATAATGATGGGGACTTTTAGTATTTATTTTTTTCAGAAGCAATATATTTTTATCCTTATTTGTTCAAGGAGCTCATCGTTACTACTTCCGTTAGGTTTTATGCTCGTTTCTTTCTGTGAATAGTAGGTTGGAAAAATTACCTATAGTGGTGTAACATACTGTACTTGCAAAAATGATTTTTTGGCATATATGTTATTATGCATTTGTGCTGAATAGTATTTCGATTTATCCAAAGAAACTTGTTCTATTCTAATTTTTTGAAAATTAAACCTAGAATTTAATTGCATAAAATATGTATTAGAAGTATAAAACAAGTTTTATTACCTTACTAGTTAAAGTGTGTCATATTAAAAAGATTGACTTAAATAAAATACTTATATGTGCATGTCAATCATTTCGAGACGAAGTCGAGATTTTCTTGAAACATAATCAGATGGGATGAATATATGATGCAGATCAAGAATCTGTAGTTTCGAGAAACGACCGAGACGAGACGATCATCTTGGTTAAGTGAAGTTCTGTCTTGTTAAGATAAGTATATCGTGTTAGAAGCTTTAATTTCAACTGAAGATATTTTGGAAAAATTTCGAAATACTCGACATCCATCACTATTAGTCATCAGTACCACTACTGACTGACAATAAGCGTTTGTATAACTAGATTGATTAACAAACATAATTTTGTTTCACTTATTTTTCATGCAATATCTTGCAATGATATGATAAAATTTTTAAATATTACGTAATGTATTAGCAAAATTTTTAAATGGATTTCAGAAGATTTTTGAAACAGTTTGCGCATTCAATAAGCTGGTTTATTCAACTTCTATGTATCAATTTCATCTTCGAATATGAAACTTAAATTCACTCCATACTACTTTTATAGTTTTATAGAATATTAGATAATTCCGTTCAATACTTGCTAAATTATTCATGTATATTTGAAAGTATTTGAAAATATTGCAGAAAAAATAAAGTACAATTTTCATCACGAATTCAGAGTCTCTGTATCTGCAACAAAAAATACCTAAACGTAATAAAATTCATCCCCAATATTGGGTATGGTAAGCGACTGTTGGCTTTAACGTTTTGCGCTCGATAACATATTTATATCGCGCTTCGCGCTCGATGATGTATTTACCTCGCGCTGTGCGCTCGGTCTTTGTATTTCCCCCAAATTTGCGACCAGAACTTTTAAAATTAAAGGTCAAATCATCGACAACTGTAATTTGGTGATTGTGAATTCTCTTTTGCTAAAGCTCCTTTGGCTTTAACGAACACATTCTCATCACGTATCTCGTGCTTCGCACTCGATTTTGTCCAAAATCTGAAATTTTCTAAATTATGTTCAATACTATATTATCGAATGTATATCATATTTATTTCTGTATCTCAAGCTGGTAATGCTTATTCAGATTTTGCAAAATAATTGACACATTTTATTTTTCATGATTGCTTCAATATTTTCTCCTTATTTTAAACTAATTTTTATTCTCAGCTACCCTGAAAAATATATTATTTCAATAAATGTATATTATCACAATTCATAATATGCATTGGTATTAAAACATACCTATGTTCATTGCCTTGTTTTTATGTTTGTAAAAAAGTGTGCATCCTATACAAAAATGTTGTTATTATACATTTTATTGCAGCTTGTGTCGTTTCTCCATAAATTTTATTTTTTTACTGTCAATGTTATTTGTTATTGTAGCTTGTGTCGTTTTTGCAAAAAGTAAATTTCTAATTTTTGATACATTTTTAAAACAAGTGTTTATAACAAATTTGTAGATCTTTTTTGGTTAAACAACTTTTTTCTTTTCATTTTGTTTCGTCTCTTGTGTTGTTTTTCCAAAAATTTAATTTTTGTAATTTTTATTAAAATTAACAATTAAAATTGAAATTCAAAATTTGTACATCTTGTGTCGTCTTTCAAAACATTATTTTTTTTATTTTTAATGTTATTTTTTACGATTGAAACAAAAACTAAGCGCCCTATAGAAAAATTGTTAATAAAAAAGGTGTAGCTGTTGTTTAGATGAGCGACTTCAGTCTATTCATTTTTTTCTCATAGCTTGTATCGTTTGTCCAGAAATTTAATTTTTTTATTTTTAATGTTGTTTTTCACGAATAAAACAAAAACTACGCATCCTATCAAAAAGTGAACAATCACAAATTTTTAGATCTTTTTTATGTGCACGATTTTTATCTCTTCATAGTTTTTTTGTATTTTGCACAGTTTGACAGCAAAATGGAGTTTTTTATTTTTTATTATTTTTTGTGCGATCAAAATTGAAATTTTTTATTTTTCGTACAAATTCAAAAACTTCTTATGATAATCTTGTAGGGCCCTCAAAAAGAAATGTTTTTCTCCTCTTGACTTTTTTACATATCGTGCGTTATTCGGCCTAAAATGTTAATTTTCGTTTGTTTTTTTCGATTTTGAAAATGCTATAACTCTCATAATTTGTATTTATAAAAAAATGTCATTAAAATAAATTGTTTGATTTTTTAAGTACTACTAATAACCCTACATAGAATTTTCAAATATTGAAAAAAGTGGTCTCAAACATTTTAAAAATGTGCTCACTTTTTGAATTTTCATCCAAAATAGCTGGTTAACGAACTCCTTCTTTCTTTGTAGGTCTTCAAAAAGTGTGCCAAAGCACAATCCAATCTGATCAATCTTTCGAAAGTTATCGTGCCTACACGATACTACAGACAGACAGATAGACAGATGGACAGACAGACACCTTCGTAAAAATCATTTTTTCTGCCTCAAAACGTCGAAATTTGATTGAATCCGCGAAAGTCATTTTTCACATAAAGCCAATACCTTCTCATTGAGATGAGAATGTAAAAATGACTTTACGTACTTGCAAATTACTTGAAAAAATGACAAGTCTACTTTTTCTTTGATTCTAATATTCTTTTATGTCGAAATATTTTATTTAATAAAAATTAGGTGTATAACTATTTTACAATCATAAATATTTGTTCTAACATCGTCATGATACAATGGCTTGTTCTAATAGTAGAGAGAAATTATTGATATTAATATTATTATTGGAAAGCAGAGAAGAGAAAATGTTTATTATCACAAAACGTTCCCTTTTTTCGTGCTTGCCTTTTATGTTATCATTATATCTCAGAGAAGGCCTTCATCAAGCGTTCTATAAGAAAAGGAGGAATTTCCGTAGCCCCAGGCATCTGTGATTTATCCACTACGCATGCTGGTCGCTATAAAATTAAATGAAACTCTGAAACTTCTGGGTCAAATTTGATAGGACTCTTCGAATTCTACCAAAATCTGTGGAAGAACCGTTTAGAGAAAGGATCCTGAATCTCTAAAAGGAAGAAGCTGCATAATATGATATTTAATATGTTTCTTTAAGAATTGAATTTCGATTTAAAATTCATTTTATATTTTACCAAATACATACTTTTTCAAAATATTAAAAAGTATAAAATTTCGAAATCGCCATGATTATCTTGTTTGAAATACGTTTTACTAGATATATTTCGACGATTTTTTAAATACATTTTTTTTCATTTTACATTTTGTTTTTTAGACCTTGATGTGAACGTATTGAAATAACTAAATGAAAAGGTAGAATTAATGATCCAAGTATGCTAAAAATATTTAGAGTATCGTACCATAGCAAACTTATTGGAAGGTTACCTACTGCCTGAGCTCGAATCCGTGACTTTTGACTATCTCCTGAATTTCATTGCTTTCTAAGTAAACAAATTGACTGAAATTTGAATAATACTTACTGAAAGATCAGTAAGTTTATCCAGTAAGGAATTCAAGTAAAACTGCTGAAATTTCTGCGAATAGTCACTGATTCTCCGTGAATTTTCACTGATTCAAGCAGCTAGAAGTACGTCACTAATCTTAATAGATATTTTGCTGATCTTAATTAAAGAAGTAACATTAATTTTAATTTTTATTAACATAGATCTAAACAAATTAGCTTTAAACGCTGTATTGGGAGATTCGGTTAAAAAGTTCGTCTCAATAAGTTGCCTTTTATCTAAATTCAAAGGAGTCAAAACTCACCGAGAAGTAGTGAAATTTCACTGGATAATCTGAATATTAATGACTTACTTCTGGTTATTTAAATGAGGGAAAATTCAATAAAATTCCAGTCACATGAAATAAAATAGTTACCACAATGATCATGACCAATAGACCAGTTCACAGTGGACTGGATCAGGATTTTCTGTTCAAAATGTACTACAGACGACAATTCTTAACCAATTTTGATGTGTTAGTTTTTAGAAATGCTCAGCATTAAATGATACAGAATAAAACTAAACCTGATTTTTCAATTACATAAATTCTGCGGACTTAATTCTGGGAACAAACAGAATGTCAAAATTAGATATTTCCCCATATGATATTTTTTCTCTGATGAAAAAAGCCAAATGAAATAGGTATGTATCAGAATGAAAGTACTTGTACTTCAGGAGCATAAATATTCCGTTTAAGATTCAACCCAATTTTTCTAAACAAATTATGTTATTAATTACTTGAATGCCGTGCTCAGCAGCAGAAAAAACATTTTTTAGAGTAAAAATGCCCAAATCTCCAGCAGAAGCATATATATATATATATATATATATATATATATATGTGTATGTATATAGTTGAAAGCTTGTCACAAGCACAACCACAGGGTTTCGCTGGGAGCAGGTGCTAATCTGAAAAATTGCACCCGCTCCCAGCGAAATCGCGGTAAAATTTCAGCTGTAACCACGCCGCACGACCGTGAGATAGGTGGTTACAGTCTGCGACGAATTCAATACGAGGATCCGGTAAAAGTCCCGTGCACCCCAAAGACACGGAGCGACCCAAGGACGACGGCCTTCTGCATTTTCCCCGCAAGTGTCTCAGCCTTTTGTTGACATGCAGGGATCCTTTTGAGGCTATTACCAGTGAAATCTTGGCACTTCCAAGAGCGCCGATGATCAAGACAATTAGCTTAACAGAATATTTCGGGTACAACAGTCGCAGCTGTATTTATATGTAAATAAATATACATATGTCACGTTTGTGAGACGTGCCCATAGGTGTTGCAACTTGAAATGATAAAATTTACTAAATTCCAAGAAAAATGCATTATTCAGAGTTTAAACGATGCACGATAAAATGGGAAATTGAGGTATTCACTGTTTTGCGTGTGGGAGACGGTGTCATTTCCAGATGGTAGTTGCTCCCAGTGGGACCCTACGGTCGTTGTTTAACCGTTTTTTTTTAATTATATATATATTATATAGTACTTACATATTATTTATATAATATAATTATTCCTGAACATCAGTTCAGAATAAAAAAATAACCATAAATTATTAATAAATTAACAATGACTACCTTTATAAATATTTTCATACCAAAATTAAAAATTTTCGAATTTTTTCGATTTCACACATTTTTTATTAAATTACTTTTAAACCTATCGAAAATTAAGATTTTGCAGTATGGAAAAATTCAAAATTTTAATATTTTAATTGTTAATAGCAATATGATGAACAAATATTAAATTTAGTATTTTTTAGCGAAATAAAATAATAATTTTTTTTCTAATAAATAATGCCTTAGGTAGCTCAATAGTAATATTCTACGAAGAAAATGTGCCACGAACTTTGAATTGTCATCTTTGTTAACGTTGTTCACAAATTTTTAAATATATATCTATCTATAGACATCTTACGCCTGAATATGCGGGTTTTTCGTTGTAATTATTTTCATGCATCTTGATAGTGGTATTTCAATAAGTAAGTTTCTCGATAATTATGAGTGGCTATTGTTATTGAATAATAATAACAAATTGAGACTGTTACTGTTACTTACTGACCATTCATAATTTGATATTAGGAACTTTTCCTTTATTTTCTTTCTACGATAAGAGTATGTTATTATATATTTTTAATTATAATAAATATTATAAGTTAGATCATTGATAAGTACCACTGTCAGGATGCATGAAAATAATAACAACGGAAAACCGCTTATTCAGGCATATAATAGGAACAGCTTACTATTTAATTAAGAACTTTTGAATAAAAATGACAATTGAGAGTTTGTGATACACTTTGTTTGTTAAAGATTACCATTGACTTAATTGCAACATGATTTAGTAGAAAAAAATTTCCTTTTAAGTAATTGTACATTCAATATTTTTTTATTATATCGTTAAAAATAAAAATTGGGAGTTTGTGACACAATTTCTTGGCGGAAGATTACCCCTGATATACTTGCAATATGATTTAGTAGAAACAAGAACTTTTTCCGTTAACAATTTCTATATTTAATATTTCGCTTATGATATTTTTATTAACAATAACAAGATTTAACGTTTACATTTTTCTGTGTTCACAAATCATAACATTTAATTGATTATAAATTAGTTTCATGCGAAAAAAAACCGCGAGATCAAGAAAATCCAAAAGATACACTTTGTTCATTGAGATTTTTATAACAATAGTCATTGTCAATTTATGGACATTTTTTATTATTAACATTACTTCTGTGGAAGATTGAAGCATTTTTGCTTGAAAAAAATCTTTCTGTGGTTGAGCACTGCATCCAAGTAATTTCTTATATAATTTGTTTATAACAATTGCGTTTAATCCTAAACTAAACATCTATATTCCTGCAGTATTATACATTTTCACTCTAGTACATACTGATTTCATCTCGGTTTTTTCTTTGGAAAAAATATAAATGGTAAAATGTCTAATTTTTAAATTCTTTTTGTTTAAATAATTAAGTCCATAGAAAATATTAAAAACTCGGGCTTATTATTGTTCTGGGGCATTAAATGCTGAACATATATTTTTAAAAACATCGAAATCGCTTAAGAATTATTATCGGTTGTAGTGGATTATAAACAGCAAATTCCCGATCGAGTCCACTGTGCAGTTCCTCACTCTGAGACCCAAGGTATCAAATTTTGATCCAAAAGTAAATGAAATAGTTGCACAATGAGAAACAGTAGACATCTATCTAGGAAAACATGAATGCGCTTGTAGTTTTAATTTTTTTTTTACGTAATTATCAACTGTTTCTCTATATTGTGCAATACTGCGTATCGAAAAAAAAATAAAGTTCTTCATTTGTAGTTCTTATAAGGATAACAACTTTCTCTCGGAATTCAAAAACACTTGCCTGAAGTTTTCTTTCAAAATATTTCCTCTCTCTCCGCATCGTAGATATGGTCAAAAAGCACTGAAAGCGACACACATCTTCTAACTAATACATTTTTTTATGTGATCTAAGTTGTGAGAAAAATAGTTCAGAGCAATAAATTTATACCTGTATGAAAATAATGCCATTGACGAATTTTTTACAGTGTATAAAGGACCTTCAAATATACAGAAATCTTGAAAAGTCTACTTTCTCGCTGTTTTCTGAGAGTTAAATTAATCTTATCTTATTAATTGCAACAATACTATATAAAGAAGTTTTACATAAAAATAATTTGTATTTACTTTTAATCACAAGAAAATATCTAAAAGTGGAATATTGTTTCTTTATATCACGATAAAACAAATTTCGAAACAAAAAATGTTAATGCAACTTAAGGGGAGATTTTTGACTCCCAAAAGAAAGTATTCATCTCTATTTGACTTTGATCATCTTTTGGATCAAAATTTGACACCCTGTATTTCGTGTACGATTAATCTATTAATAACCGAATATTAACACATTTTATTCGCTTTCGAATAAACCCGTTACAATTTCCGTGAATTTTACTACCGCATAGACATATATGTTATTCAAAAATCATCATTGACCCTCTTTTGGTAACCGATACTACCTGATTTCTCCGCGTTACCGGAAATTTGATGTGTAACCTGTCGCGCGTGGATAATTCCGCGACGCGTCGTCCATTCACATTCATTGAAATTGTGAGAACAGTATTTATTTCACCACGGACCACTGCTAAAAATGTAACCACTAAATAAACACGATAAAAATTAGTCGCTCACCTTTTACTTGACTGTCCAGGACTTCAGGATAGACCAAAATGTCTACTAATTTCGTATAAGGTTTATTACAATATTAAAGATAATCCTCGAAATAATGAAAAGAATCCGCGAATTATTTCATGACTCTTGAACTCGTGAAAAGATATTCCGAGAGTCATGAATTAATTCTCGGACTCTTTAAATCTTTCAAGGATTGTATTGACCCTTCTAATAAACTTTAAACGAAATTTTTTGAAAATTTGCGATCTTTCCTGAAGTCTCACACAGTCAAGTAAATTTTCGACAATTTATTTTTTTCATAAACGAATCCACTCGTTCGACACCGATTCTGCATCATCATTTCCAGAACAGTTTTTTTAAATTTTGACAACACGCATTACATTTTTCAAGTAATCAGTGATTTGCGAAGGAAACCTCATTACTTGGGACAAAATGTCTGACGGCAATATATGAAAGAATAAAGGTAGAAATTAACGTAAGGCATATATGAGAATGACGAACAGACAGACGAATGGCCGGGTAACCCAGATCGGTTATTTCAGCCGATTCTCTGGTGCTGCTTGCCAGTATCGTGTCGTCCGTCGTAGACGATTCTACTACCTCTCTCACCTTTCTCCCGGTTCCGCGGCACGATTGCCTCGTGGAAATCCGCTCAACTCTGGAAAAAAAAGTTCGGGGAAAAAATCTCGCCCCAAGCTCGTAGCCATTACCGCGTTGATGAGTCCCGAGTACCGCAAGAGTGAGTACTACATTCCCGTACATAGTATTCCAATTCCATGCACCTGTTTTCGCGACACGCGACGCGAAATTGATGAAAGGTGCAAAATATTTGCTAATTAAAGATGCGACTTAAAACTATTCATGCACCAATATGATATTATACGTTATATTTATATACATTCTCAATAAAGAATTTTATTTTAAGTTTTAATTGGTTTTAATTTTGTCAAGGTATTGGAAGAAATGAGGGGTGTAGTGAACAATCGTGTTTGAGAGAGGATCCTTGAGGTGAATTGGAAATTTATACACACCATCCAGAGTAGGGGTATGCCCTATTTCAAGGAGAACCGAATTTCACAAGATTGGAGTCGCATGAATTCAAGGTTAGAACTTCATCAGCTGATGAGAATAATTTTTAATAATTAATAACCACTCAGTTCTTTAATAATTTTATTTTTTTCAAATTTTTTAAATTTAAGTACTATACATTGTTTTATTTTTATAGATCGAAAAGTCAACAAAATCGAATGAATCTCATTTGAAAATATTTTATTAATGGTTTAATATACACCTATTTTGATTCCTTAAAAATATATAAATCAGAAATTCAAGATTATAGCTATGTACATAGTTTTAAGATCTTGGACTAATTAACATGTATCAATTTTTTTGCTAGAAAATTGGTAGAATTGATTAGTTTCTTCAACTTGGGCTCATTCGATACAGGGAATGAGACTTTTCGATTTATGTTAAGGAAAACATGTGTAATTGAAGAACTAAAAACAATAACAGGTTTTTAAAAATTAGTTGCTCATGTGCCCACTTGGAGACATGGAATCTTTTAGAGGCTGCCCAAAAACTATGTCACGCTATTTTGAACATTTTTTCCATCCCTCCCCTTGTTTATCACAGATCATCACACAAAGCTTGAACACCCTAGGGTGACGTCAATAATATGAACACCCCCCCC
>CAKNWT010326743.1:508-11353 GCA_932066315.1 Andricus coriarius | reverse complement strand
AAAAAAATGAATTTTCAACCAAGAAGATTAATTTCCTACCACAAAAGTCCAAGTTTCAACAAAATACATGAGTCATCTATGGAATAATTGAATTTTCAACTAAAAGAAAAAAGAACAATTTTAAGGTTGAATTTGTAATCAAAAAGATTAATTTTTAACAAAAATGATTAATTTTCTACTAAAAATATAGAATTACAAAAAAATATATTATTTTTTAACCAAAAACGGAATAATTACATTTACAGTTTAGAAATTAATTTTTAACAAAATAGTTCAATTTACAACGAAAAAAATTAATTTACAACAAACAAAAAACGAATTTTGAAAAAAAAGTTAAATTTTCAAGCAATGCAATGTATTTTTTTACATAATATAATGAATTTTCGATCAATAAAATGATTTTTTTAACCAAGTACTTGAATTTTAACCCTTAATTGTAAATTTTTAACCCAGAAGATTAGTCTTTTACCCAAAAAGACCAATTCTCAATGAAAAAAAAATATTTATTTAAAAATGGAGTAATTAAATTATCAACCAAAGAGATAATTTTTCAACAAAAAAGTTGGATTCTCAACAAAAACAGATTAATCTTCAACCAAAGAGTAACATTTTTATCCAAGAAGAGATTAAATTTCTACTAAAAGAGATAAATTTTCAAACCAAAAAGACAAATTTTATTCATTTTAAAAGATATTCAAAAGGTTTAGAGTTTTAAAAAATTGTAAAATAATTTAAGACTTGAAAGGATTCCAAAAAATTGAAAACAAAATGTAGATTCTTGAGGATTTTAAACAACAAATTAAGAAGCTTTGCAACAAAATTTTCTGAAACTTTCTAGGAAATTTTAAAATGGTTTTTTATTTTTAATTTTTAATTTTATAATTATATTTAGAATGATTTCAAAAGATTTACAAAATTGTCGCAAAAGAATCTGGCAGATTTGCAGCCAAATTTATTAATTTTTCGTGATTTAAAAAAAAAGTTAAGAAGAATTTCGAAAACTTTTGAAATTTATTCAGAAGTTCTGCAGAAAATTTGGAAAGTTTCGATTATTTCGAAAACGAAATGAATATGCAATTAAAGTACGCGTTAAATATAGAGTTTATTATATTCACCATGGTTGTTATTATGTATAACAGCATCAGTGAAAAACACTAAAATTAAACACCAAATTCCTAGGAAAGCCCTCATGTCTTTAAAAAAGGACACTCACTTGAAGAATTTCTATAAGAGGAACTAATAAAAAATTTTCAACATTTTTCCGTATATATAATATATATAGACATTATCTTATACGTCATTCTAAATGTTTGTCTTGAAATAAAGATACCATTTCTTTATGATAATTTGCTTCATTAAACCAAAAATAACTTTGCAACAAGACAATTTTTTGAACTAATTTTTAAGAAATTAGTTTCACGAAAATGTTTAAGAAGATTTTAAAACATACTAAAAGATTCCCGAAATTGTCAAAAAGGAATCCGGAAGATATTCAGGCGACTTTTTTAATATTGCAGGATTTTTTAAACTTTTTGAGAAAAACTGGACTCCTTTAAAATGATATTTGGAAGTTTTGAAACCAATTAAAAAATAATCAAAAATTTGGAAATATTTAAAAAAATCTAAATCAAAATCGAGATTTGTGAATAATTGGCCCAAAAATTAAAGTTTTGTAAAGATTTTGAAAGGTTTCAAGATAATAAAAAAATTTCTTGGGACTCATGAAAATATTGAAAGTGATGCTTTATTTAACAAAATCCATTTTAAGAAAATATTCAAAAATATTTTAAAACATAACAAAAGATTTCCAAACTTGTCAAAAACGAATCAGGATGTTGGATGTTTGGATGGAATAAAAATATATTTAAACATTGAAAGATTTTCGAAAATTAATAATATATATTTTTTTTGCGTGAAAACCCCGATATATCTTTTAAACTGACGTATAAATTATTCCTAACATTTTTCGAAAACCTCTAAACAAAGAATATTAGATTTTCATGAAAAAAAAAAACAACAAATTTCTCATGCTGACTATCTCTGTACTTTTACCTCCCTTCATATTGATCTACACCCATTTATTAAACAGTTTCTTTTCTTCTGTTCTGATTTTATTTTTACTTTTCTTCACTAGTAGTTTTACCTACCTCTTTTTGTCTTTGTAATCATTTTCAATTCTATTCTTCCCTTCATCGCTAAGGCCTGTGCTGTTCAACTTTCTGTCGTACCCTTTTCTCTTTTCTTGGGCGGCTGCTTGAATTTCATCATTCATTAATATTTAACAACAACGAAAAACAACTTTACAACGAAATAATTAAATTTTGTACTAAAGAGGTGGTACAGACTTTCTCAATTGGGCTTCCTAACGTATCCTGTTCTATATCCTAATAATTACTAATCCTAATCCTAATAATACCTCTTAATAATTCCTTAAAAGAGTCTCTCCAAGCGGCTAGTATCCCATATGTATCATATAGCATTTATTAATTGTTATTTCTCATGCTGACTATCTCTGTACTTACCTCCCTTCATACTGACCTACACTTATTTATAAAACAGTTTGTTGCTGCCGTCAAAGTCGTTAAGCATTTTTTTAAATTTTTTCTAATCGTGAAAACCCTGAAATATCTTTTAAACTGACGTACAAATTATTCCTAAAATTTTTCTAAATCCTGTAAGCAAAGAAGATTAGTTACAAGATTAGATATATATTTACCTACAAATAATTCCTTAAAAGAGTCTCTCAAAACGTCTAGTATCCCGTATGTATCATATAGCATTTCACAATTGCTATTTCTCATGCTGACTATCTCTGTACTTTTAGCTCCCTTCATATTGATCTACACCCATTTATAAGAAAGTTTCTTTATTCCGTCAAAGTCTTTGTTCATTTTCTTCTCCTCTTCTCTTCTTCTGCTCTGATTTTATTTTTCTTCACTAGTAGTTTTACCTTCCTCTTTTTGTATCTGTAATCATTTTCAACTATATTTCTCTCTTCATTGCTAAGGCCTATTATGTTCAACTTTCTGTCATACCCTTTTTTCTTTTCTTGCGCGGTTGCTTGGATTTCATTATTCATTAATTAAAAAAAAAACTTCACAACAAAATAATTAAATTTTGTACTAAAAGTTGAATCTTGAAAAAATGCATTTTTAATCAATTTAATCAACTTTCAATCAAGCCTTTAGGCATTTTATCATTAATACTGTCTACACCAGCAGCCTTTCCATTTTTAAGTTCTTGATTATATAAATAACTTCAGAGGCAGAGACTTTCTCAATTGGGTTTTCTAACGTATCCGTTCCTATATCGTAGTTGCGTTGCCCTATAAATTTACCTCCTAATGGTTCCTTAAAAGTGTCTCTCAAAGCGTCTAGTATCCCATATGTATCATATGGCATGTCACCTTTGCTATTTCTCATGCTGACTATCTCTGTACTTACCTCCCATCATATTGATCAACACCCATTTATAAAACAGTTTCTTGCTTTCATCAGTTTTAAATTTAATAATTTCAGTTTTAAATTTTACACATTTTATTTCTGCATATATATTGTCCTGTTTTCAGAATTTTACCTTACCTAAAATGTTTTGTTTTGGAAAGTTTTCAGTCCAAAATCGTTTAGTATGCTTTTTTAATTTCAAACTTTTTCAATTCGAAATTAATTATTATTATTTTTAAGAGTTTTTAACTCTCGGTATTTAACAGTTTGTCGTATAATGGATTTTTAATTTGCTTATACTCTTAATGATAGGAAATAAAAATTCAGGAAAGTAAACGCGCTCCAGGTCATAATTGGATCATGATGTTTCTTTATTATGGATTTTAAAATTTGGGACAGCATTCTATAAATATAGAGCCCTAATTATTTATTTATTTAAGCCGTTATCATTTTTTTCTGAATATCAACCCATAAAATAGTTTAAAGATGGGAGACATCCGCATGTTATTAAAAATAAAAAATAGGATGAAAAATAAAATATGAGAATGTGCATGCGCAAGGGGCACATATTCAAAATAATATTATGAGAAAAATATTCCAAGAAGGTTGCAAAAATATTTGCAGCTAGTTCCCTCAAAATATTCCTTTTGCAACTTTTTCGCGAAACCCCTAAAAAAAAAATTTTCTGAGTGCGCTTGACGCGTGTGTTCATTAACGTGCGGATAAAAAAAGTAAATTAGCTGGACACTTTATTTTCAAAGTGAATTAAAAGTTACAAGAACCTTCACGCAAAATCGAAAAATATATGAACATATATTATTACGGCATAAGTTCAACATAACAAGTGTTTGATGACATGAAACGTCGACGAAATAAATTATTAAGATTATCAGTTTCATTGATTGGTACAACCACGTGGGCATGATCTCCATCCATGCGTATTTTAACTCTCCTCAGCTCATGGTTATGCTCTTCACTAGCAGCCCAGAATGGAAGCAAATAATTAAGCAGGAGCAATCCAATGATGTACCAGCGATTCTCATCTAATCCTACAGTGTAAGTGCCTGCTTGTAAACGGTGAATCCGTCCTGGATCATGTAAACTTCCGTAATAGTGAATGTTATATAGTCGAATGACAACAGGCTCTGGGGCTTCTTTATGCGGACGTGGCCAAGGTAATCCTGCAAAAAAAAAATGTTTCAAGAGGAGACTTCTCAGCATGACACTGCGCCTCACTTAACATTGATCCACATGATAGTGCGCATCATTCAACATTTCTCGGCATCACACTGCGCCTCACTTAACATTGATCAGCATTACACAGTGCCTCACTCAACATTGTTCAGCATAACACAGTGCCTGACTCAGAAATGCTCAGCATGACACTGAGCCTCACTCAGCATTGCTCAGGCATAGCACTGCGTCTCATTCGAAATTGCTCAGCATATGACGGGGCCTCGCAAAGCATTGCTCAGTATGCTGTGCCTCACTCAAAATTGCTCAGCATCAAATCTCGCCTCACTGAACATTGCTCAGTATAACAATGCGTCTCACTCAGCATTGCTGCGCGTACTGCGCCTCACTCAACATTGTTCAGCAAAACACAGTGCCTCACTCAGAAATGCTCAGCGTGACACTGCGCCTCACTCTGCACTGCTCGGCATGGCGCTGTATCTTATTCGAGATTGCTCAGCATAGCACGATGCCTCACAAAACATAGCTCAGTATACAGTGCCTCACTCAACATTGTTGGGCATAACACTGCACCTCACTCAGCATTGCTCGGGATGGCACTGTGTTTCATTTGAAATTGCTGAGCATAACACGGGGCCTCGCAAAGCATTGCTCAGTATGCTGTGCCGAACTCAACATTTATCGACATCAAATGACCCCTCACTCAACATTGCTCGGCATCAAATGGCGCCTCACTCAACACTACTCGGTATCAAATGGCGCCTTACTTAACATTGTTCGGCATCACACTGCGCATTACGCAACATTGTTCAGCAGAACACAGTGCCTGACTCAGCATTGCTCGGCATGGCACTGTGCTTCATTCTAAATTGCTCAGCTAAAACGGGGTCTCGCAAAGCATTGCTCAGTACCCTGTGCCTCACTCAACATTTCTCGGCATCAAATGGCGCCTCACTCAACATTGCTCGGCATCAAATGACGCCTTACTCAACACTGCTCGGTATCAAATGGCGTCTCACTTAACATTGTTCGGCATCACACTGCGCTTTACTCAACATTGTTCAGCATAACACAGTGCGTGACTCAGAAATGCTCAGAATGATACTGAGTCTCACTCAGAATTGCTCGGCATGGCACTGCGTCTTATTGAAAATTGCTCAGCATAACGCGGGTCCTCGAAAAGTATTGCTCAGTATGCTGTGCCTCACACAACATTGTTCGGCATAACACTGTGACTCACTCAGCTTTTCTCATTGTACTGCGCCTCAATTAACATTGATCATCATGAATGAATCAGTATGGCACAGTGCCTCACGCAGCACTGCTCCAAATGGCACTGCGTCTCACTCAACATTGCTCAACATAACACGGATCCAAAATTTTCCTGTTACTTATGAGGGTGTGGGGAAGGACGGGGGCAGGATGAGGGGAATGATGAGGGGATGGATGAGGAGAAGGAGGAGGGGAAGGATGAGGGGAAGGATGAGGGGAAGAATGAGGAGAAGGATGACGCGAAGGATGAGGGGAAGATCTTACATAAGAATTTTTTTCACTAAAGCAGATAATAACACGTTTAAGGATATCACAACATAGAAGAGAGTCCAGCGGAAATTTGATCCTTTAAAGAAAAAGTACTGTATTATCAACTAAATAAATGAAGTTTTAACCAAATAAAAAATTTCAAAATTGGCAAAAAGCTTAATTATCAACAAAGAACAATTTTCATCCAAAGAACTGATTCATTTTGATCTAAAAATGTAATAGTTATACTGAGATAAAAAATACAGTTTTAACGAAATAGGTAAATTTAAAAAAAAAATAAATTTGCAACAAACAAAGAACGAATTTTGAAAAACTAGTTAAATTTTCAAGAAATTAAATAAATTTGTTTGCCTAACATAATGAATTTTCAAACAATCAAATGATTTTTTATTCAAATAGTTAGATTTCCAACTAACAAAGATCAATTTCTAGCCAAAAATTAAGTAGCCACGAATGTGGTGAAAAAATTGATTTTCAACAACAAAAACTAATATTCAACAAAATAGTTAACTTTTGAACCAAGAATATGAATTTTTAACTGTGATGAATTTTTAACAAAAAAAATGAATTTCAAACTAATTAGTTAAATTGGCAACTAAAATGATGGATTTTGAACCCAGAATATTAATGTTTTACTAAAACAGATAAATTTTCAGCCAAGAAGGATTCTTCAGTACACAATTCGATCGACTATTCAGCCAAAATATTAAATTTTCTATCCAAATAATAAAACTTTTAACCAAGTATTCAAATTTTAAACTATCAAGGATGAATTATCAAACATGAATATAATAATCGAATTTCTAGTAAAAAATTAGTTTTTAAAAAAAGATCGTTGACTATAAAATAATTATTATGTAAAATAATTTTTCATTTGGAAAATCTAATTTCAACACGATATCTATAAAGATATAAAAACATTTAAAGATTTCCAAAGTCCAAAAAAACATCTTGAAGATTTCAGGGCAATTTCTTTTTAAACGTTCGGTTTTTTTATTTTAGATGTGGAACCAATTTCATTAATTTCTCATGATTTAAAAAGTTTTTAGCAGAAATTAATAAAAAAATTTAAACATATTTAAAAGTTCTGCAGAGAAATTTAAAAATGTCGATTATTTCGAATAGTAAATAAATATCCAATTAAAATACGCTTTATAATATAAATTTTGTTATAATCACCATTTTTGTTGTTATGTATAACAGCATTAGTGAAAAACACTGAAACCAAACACAAAATTCCTATCAGACTCCTCATTTTTTTTTAAAAACGACACCCAATTTAAGAATTTCAATAAAAGTAACTAAACAAAATTTTCAAAATTTTTCCATATATATATAATTTATATAGCCGCTATCTCGTTCGTCATTCTAAATAAAGATACCGTCTCTTAAGAATAATTTGGTCCATTTAACCAAAAATGTTATAAAGAAAAATTGTGCAATTTTGCAAAATTACAACATTTAAGGAAGAATTCGACCGATTATCGAAGATATTAAACTGTTTTAAAAAGATGATATAATAACATTGAAGCTAAAAATATTTCAAAAAATCTAAAATGAGATGTTGATTTTTAACGACTTCAAATAAAAGATGATGAAGCTTTTTAAGAATTTTGGAAGGTTTTGAGAGAAAAAAAATTCTTAAGATTTCTGGAAAAAATTAAAACAATTTTTTATTTCAACTAATTTATTTTAAGAGAATATTTAAAAAGATTTTGAAACATTCAAAATAATTTCCGAAACAGTCAAAAACGTATCTGGAAAATTTTCAGGCAATTTTTTTAATTCTGTAGGATCTGTTAAATATTTTAGGGAAACCGGAATCATTCAAAAGCATATATTAAAATTTCGAACAAAGTGTATACATTTTCTATCAAATAGTTAAATTTTTAACTTATAAAGTCTAAATTTTTAATCAACAAATGAAATAGTTAAATGTTTGGATAGAAAGTTGAATTTTAAACAAACAAAAAAAACTTTTCAACAAAATAATTAAATTTTGTATTAAAGAGATGAATATGTAAAAAACGAATTTTTAATACATTAGTTTAACTGTCAACCAAGTAGTTGAATTTTCATACAAAAATATAAATTTTTAAACAAATAGTTAAAATATGATTTTTTATGTGAATATTTGAAGATTTGGAACACAATATGTAGAAGTTTTTTAAGAATTTCGAAACGTTTTAGGATAATAAAAAAATGTTCTCTGAATGTTTTTCTTTAATTGAAAGTAATTTTCATTGCATAAAAGAATCTTTTTTCTGCGTTTAGAGGGATTGAAACTAAAATATTAATTTTTCCTCATTTTTGTCCTTTTTAACTCAATATAAGTGATATCTGGAAATTATGAATATTAAGCAAATTTTGATAATATTATTTAACAATTTTTAATTTTAATTTTTTGTAATTTGGAATTTGTTCCTAAGCATACATTTTTCTCTTTTAATAACAAAAGTTACATTTATTCAGAAAATGAAATTATTAATTAAACGCTAGAAATCGACAAAATATTTAAAATATAAAATTTTTCAGTTTATAAAATATAAAACGCAGAAAAGACGTAATATTCAATCTTTCAGACAAGTTTATTTTAGATTTACCTTGAGAAACCAAATTTTATTTATTAACCCAAAACCTGACAAATAATTGTTAGCAGATAAAAATTTAATCTTCACAAAAAAATAAGGGTACAGAATTATGTCACGTACTATGATGAATTTGAATATTTTATTATCATAGTTGCATAATCACAAAATGAAGCTAATTAAAATTTACAGAAAATTTGAGAATACAAGTATATTTTTATAAAAGGAATCTTATTAATATTGTTAGTAAAATCAACTGATGATTTTTGTACTATTTGATTAAAATTTTAGAAATTAAGTTTTAGATATTGGTATTTGTTATTGTTAACCCTCTTTGAACTTACAATTTTCTTCAAAAATTGTTAAGGCTGTTCGATCGTTAACATAAATTCACGAATAATTTTTAAAATTGAAATATAGTTCTAGTAATATAAAATTAAACAAAAATTAATTTTACGAGATGATTATGAATCCAGAAACCTGATCATAATTTGTATGATCTTTACAAATTTTATAATCCCAATCTAAAATTAATGTTTTGAGTTCACGATTCGAAAATTGTTTGGTTTTTGAGGCCTTCAAAATAAGTGTAACAATTTATTCGAATTAAAACTCTACAAATTTTTATCAATTTCAAAAGAACTTCAAAATTATATATTTACTATCAAACGCTATTATTAAAGGGCAATGTTATATGATTTTACGCATGTATGACAAACTGCAGCAACTTCCCCGGAGTACGCCAGTTTTAAACATATATTCCCATCAAATAAACGCCTACTAGAGCAATTTTGAATAGCTAGAAAACGTTCCGGAGCGGAGCGAAAATCGACCGATTTCCAAGAATCCACCTTTGGCGATTAAACAAGGTTTATATGATTTTACGCATGGGACCGTGCACATAATATGTCACACGTTTTTCCTTTGTTTAAATAGAGACGAGAATAAGATTGCCTTGAAGCCAAACGAGATACAACGATATAAACAAAAGTAAAACGTGTGACTTATTATGTGCACGACCCCCATGTATGGCAAACTGGAGCAATTTTCCCGGACTATTCCGGTTTTAAACATTTATTCCCATCAAATACACGCCTGTTAGAGCAATTTTGAATGGCTATAAAACGTTCCGGAGCGGGGCGAAAATCAACCAATTTCCAAGAATCCACCTGCAGCTATTAAACAAGGTTTATATAATTTTACACATGTATGGCAAACTGGAGCAACTTCCCCGGAGTACGCTGGTTTCAAACATGTATTCCCATCAAATACACGCCTGTTAGAGCAATTTTGAATGGCTAGAAAACATTCCGGAGCGGGGCGAAAATCGACGTACTTTTTAAATTGTCCTTTCAAATCTTATTCAAATATTGTTTCTGAAGAGCAAGAAAAATAGCGTCACGATTGCTAGCAAGCTTGAGCAATTTCCACGGAGTACGCCGGTTTTAAACATGTATTTGCATAAAACACACGCCTATTAGAGCAATTTTCAATAGCTATAAAACGTTCCGGAGCGGGGCAAAAATCGACCGATTTCCAAGAATCCACCTTCGGCGGTTAAGCAAGGTTTATATGATTTTACGCATGTATGACAAACTGCAGCAACTTCCCCGGAGTACGCCAGTTTTAAACATGTATTCCCATCAAATAAACGCCTACTAGAGCAATTTTGAATAGCTAGAAAACGTTCCGGAGCGGAGCGAAAATCGACCGATTTCCAAGAATCCACCTTTGGCGATTAAACAAGGTTTATATGATTTTACGCATGGGACCGTGCACATAATATGTCACACGTTTTTCCTTTGTTTAAATAGAGACGAGAATAAGATTGCCTTGAAGCCAAAAGAGATACAACGATATAAACAAAAGAAAAACGTGTGACGAATTATGTGCACGACCCCCATGTATGGCAAACTGGAGCAATTTTCCCGGACTATTCCGGTTTTAAACATTTATTCCCATCAAATACACGCGTGCTAGAGCAATTTTGAATGGCTAGAAAACATTCCGGAGCGGGGCGAAAATCGACCGATTTCCAAGAATCCACCTTCGGCGATTAAACAAGGTTTATATGATTT
>CAKNWT010326742.1:2308-16893 GCA_932066315.1 Andricus coriarius | reverse complement strand
GTCGCTGATTACAAATCTGATGACAGAATTGCAAAATTCAAGAAGGCGGATTCAATACAGCCGGCACGGCATTGGAGTGGGGACAGTCCAAAAAATACTCATACAAGAAGTTTTGTGTCAATTGTTCGAAAACTTCAAAATTAGAGTAAAATAGTCGCCATCTTGTATCCGGCATTTTGAAATTTGCAATCCTGACATCAAATTTGCAATCTACAACTCCGGAAACCCCCACACAACGTGTTTTGTGCAAATTGTTCGAAAAATTCAACACTAGAATCACATAGTCGCCATATTGGATCCGCCATTTTGAAGTTTGCAATTCTGATGCCAGAATCGTGATCAGTGACCCCGAAAATCCCTAAGTTAGCATCAATAGCAGAAATTAGTTTAACACAAAAATGTGCCCCTGAAAGGATTAAAGTGTCCCAGAAGGCGTCTTAGACTTCCCCCGGGTCACTATCGACGGGGGCATAGCACGCTACGAGGAATAATCTTCTAATTCATACCTTCATTTTAGCCCACAACAATCTGGGAGATACAAAACCATGATCTTTGAAATGCTGTCTTGCTTTTTCATTCATAATTAAACCGACCCCTTGACTACCATGTGATTCGCTACCTACTCCTGACCAGATTTCAAAACCGCCTTTCAGTACCCCATTTTCTATGTTTCTACATTCGCGACCTTTTTTCTTTGTCTCAGGTACACACAAAATATCCAGTTTCCTTACGTGCATAATTTCTCGTATTTCTCTTATCTTAAGATCACTCACTCATCTAGCATTCCAGACACCTAGTTTCCATTCATCGCCTGAAACTCGACCTTTAAGTTTACCGTGTGTATGCATTTCACCAATAAAAGTTTCAGTCCATTCCGTAGCTATGTTATTGTGTGTATTATTCATGGTTTAAATTGTACACCTAACTACCACCTTTATGCTTATATTTTGTTTTGCGCGTCTAAAATCATGTCCGAGTTAACAAGTGATTCTTCGTACGGTGGAGAGTCCTTGTTGTAACGTCAGTCCCACCAAAACTTCAGTTACAGGATGGAGGGGGGGGGGGCAAGAAAAGGAAACCGAGAGTCGCAATTGGTTGATGTTTGATGCTGAGAAGGTCACCAGTCTTCAGCAGCGTTGTATTAGATAGGATTTCATACTTTCTCATCTTCCAATTTCCGGCCTACCTCTAAACCGGGAGTTTTTCTGAGATATTCTCGAAATGTAAAAAGAAAAGGAATCTTTGAAATACTGTGGAGTTCTTGATTTATTCTGAGCGATTTAATTGGAAAAATATTAAAATATTATTAAAAAATTCAGTGAAAAACATTAAATTAAATTAATTAATCCCTGGAACCTGTCAGAAAGCCCTACGTATGCCAGGGTTTTTAAAAGGAAAAGAAAATCCTTCCTTTCTTTTCAAATCCTCTTCAAACTATTACAATCAATAGAGAATTATCTCCAATGTCCCAAAACAATTTCAAATCACAATAAATGAGTATGTTGAAACTAAAAAAGGGAAATAAAGAATAACAGGTTTTGGTGACACCCCCCTGCTTCATTGACATATGAGACGCGTAAAAAATCTAAATTTTTATTAAGAAGAAAAATTCATCGCTATTTGAAGTTTTGAGCTTTGAAAATTATATTTCATCGCAAGATTATTATAAATTGGTATATTATACTCATTCCTGGCATAATAGGCTCCAATCTTTTCCATTTCCTTTTCGATTTTCCGCTTACACTTGAGTTACACGGTTATGAAATATTACGCAATTTATGAAAATAATTAAACTTTAGAATTTTATATTTTGTTTCTCTCCCAAAGTCTGGGAGATACAACCTGCTCGTTCAAAAACACGCCTGCGACTGATTTTCAGTACACAAGGTGCCCATGTGGCAAGGTTCAGTTTACAATAACTTTTTTTTTCAAGTTAACTGTTGGAAATATTGAGTGCTTTAAGTGGATTTTTCTGAGATATTCTCGAAATGTAAAAAGAAAAGGAATCTCTGAAATACTGTGGAGGTCTTGATTTATTCTGAGCAATTCAATAGGAAAAATATTGAAATATTATTAAAAAATGCAGTGAAAAACATTAAATTAAATTAATTAATCCCTGGTACCTGTCAGAAAGCCCTAAGTATGCCAGGATTCTTAAAAGGAAAAGAAAATCCTTCCTTTCTTTTCAAATTCTCTTCGAACTATTACAATCAATGGAGAATTACCTAGAATATCCCAAAACATGAAATTTTCTTCAAACATTACAAATTTAATTTTAAAGTATTTTCGAATCTTAAAAACTTCTCCATACTTTTAGTTATAAAAAAAATTGATCTCCAATTTTATGGAAGCCAATATCTTAGTTATTCCCCTATGAAATGCCAATTCCAGTATAAAATTGTTTCTTCTAAAAATTTAAATCTATCAACTTGTATTGTTTTTAAATGAGAGAAGTTTGTAGTTTGAATGCATTTTGAACTTAGGCTGACTAAATTTTGCAATTTCATTCATGTTAATTCAATTTTTTTCTATTTGAATTCTCATTAATTGGTATAGTGTTTCTCATTCGAACTATTGTCAAAACAGAAATATTCTTTTTTTATGAAAAAGCAAATTTACAAAAACGATCGATGATCCAAGTTAAAATTCGTGATATTTTTTATATCCTCGTCCCGAGTCAGAATTGTAATTTTAATGTTATTTTTTGTTTGCAAATAAAAATTTGGTCTAAATTTGAAGCTTCCCTCTTTCAAATTTTAGAAAAAGGGAGACATCATATTTCTGAATTATAATAAAAAATTTTGATTGTATAAATTTGATATCAGTTTTAACGAATTGAATAAGTACTTTTGTAGTCTTGAAACTGACTCTGATGAAATGCAAATATCTGATAAGGAGCTGCTTTCCGTCTACAATCTGAAAGATAACGACTACAGAATAAATGTGAAATATTCACTAATGAAGTACTAGAAAATTCATCAGTTATATTGTTATTCAAATTCTTAGCCAATACATTAATCAGCTTTCCACTCATTCGAAAAGATGAGGATTGCCTCTAGTCTCATCTTGTTCTTGGCAATTATTGTCAATTCTATTGGTGAATATACTAATAAAATATATCTATAAGTTCAAATGCATTTTTAAGATTTTTGAAAATTACAATTTGCCCCGCTATCCAATTATGCGAAATATTTACGGAGAATTTACTTGATGGATGGTTTTAAAGTCTCGGTCAGTTGTTAATTTTTCCCAGTCAACTGATAAGCTTTTAAAAGATTTTTATAAATTAAAACGATTTTTAAAGGTTTTCAGAGATTTCTACACATTTCAAAATATTTCAAAAATTTCTGTTTTGGAACAGGAAATTTGGGAAAATAATGATAATTATGAGTTAAAACATCATATATAATTTTTAGGAATTAGAATTAAAATTATTTTTTGGCAGCCATCTAGAGCTTTTTAGAAAATTTTGAATTTCGATTAAATTGTAATGCTTCAAATTCATGGAATTGTAAATAATGTAAATAATGAATATTTGCGAAAAACTAAGAGGAGCAAGGTATTAATTTGATGTTCCGAAAAATTCAGAAAATTACTGTGTTCATTCATGAAAATAAAAATAATTTTGTCAGTCTAATTAAGAATTAATAATGGGAGATTAAGATTAAGCATAACATATAATTTTATGTGCCCTTATTAGATCCAGAAGCTCAATCATGATTATCTTACAAAACATATCGATATTTATTACTCTCATCTGGAAAATAAAAATATAATATATCATAGATACCTCGCAATTATATGCGAAATCATATAATTGTGCTGCTATATGTTTAAAATAAAGACAAACCACAGAGGATTTCAAAAAAATTTCAATTAAAAAAAGTGGAAATTAATTTGCAAATTCGAAAAATCTTTGATTACTTTTAAAATTTTCCTCTTTTCAAGTTGCGTTATTATTTCAATTTCAAGTTACCCCTTCTAAAAAAAAATGGATTGCATTTGAAAAATTCCCGCGTTTTCGAACTAAAGACGGTTAACTTTGTATTTTTGCCCCTTTCAAATTTAAAAACAATTAACTTATAAATCATACTGTAATATAACAATTCCAAAATTTAAAATGCTGTTGCCACCAAAGTTTCAGGGTACTTCATGGTACGTCAGTAGAAATAAGATATTTTTAGAAGAGTTAATTGGCTGGCATATCAGATTTATCGAAAATCTGAGCTTCTGTGGTAACTGAATGCTTCGTTGAGCTACACTCATTTTTATATATAAGTTGAAACATATTTAATCAAATACGGTAGAAATGGGCTATTCTTATAGTTTTTATTTCATTGCAATTTTAGAGTTTTCGAAAAATTTGAATTTTTTTGTCCACCCTCCACTTTACAACAATTCACTATACTTTTTGACAATTTTTAATCATTCTTAGTTAATAACCATATTAAAGTAAATATGTAGAACCTCGAAAAGCATTTTTAAACATTGGTCGATTTTGATTCTTGCAATTTAGGATTTTTATTTGATTAACTTAAAATGAAAATACATTATTTCCTCCCTGCCTCGCGCCATTCCGTCAATAATTCATTTATACTTACCACCATACGATTGTCCACTTTAAGAAAATGTAAAGCTACGTTTCTTATTGCAGATTTGAGCTCACAGACTTCAAACTCCGGGCCTAATGTAACTCGTTCCGAAATTTCTTCTTCTCCTGCCAGACATCATGCTCCGGGTTCTTCGAACAGGTCTTCTCCTCCTGCCGAGCTTGCTCTTCGTGCCAGGTCCAGGTCTCCTCCTGCCGGTCGTTCTCCTTTATACGTACTTGGATATCCATTTGAAAAACTTAGGTTTATTCGGCTTATTCCCCGCACCAATCCGACCCGGCGATTTGAAGTTCGAAGATACACTTTTCCTAGCGATAAACCAATTCAAGTGAGAGGAGATAATCAGGTCCTTCAGCCTATGCCAACCGAAGAACAAACTGTGTTATCAACGTCCAATGGTGACATATTTGCTATAGTTGAGTTCAATACAAGACTTCGTGGAATGTATACAATAATAAGAGGAGCCACTCAAAAACGGGCAAAACTAAACATGTACAGCGGTGCGGTTAAAGAAATGACCACAGAGGAAACCCGGGAAACTCCATTGGGCAGAAATGCAGCAATCACAAAGTGCTTTGGAATCCTTATTGAAACAGGTAACCTTCATATTGTTAGTAATGGTAGTAATTTTGATGTTGTAGTAATGTAATAATCGTGGTTGCGGCCATTTCGTTTGACTCATAGGGTAACCGTTTCATTTGAAATCTACGGAAGGAAGATTTTTAAGTTTATGGATAAGTAATACTTATTTGCTTTTATAAGTTTTCAATTTTACTTTGATTGATAGTTCTAACGATCCAGATCTGATTAACACGAACAATACTCATACATGTATTATAAAATTTTCTTTTCATTTATTACGGTGCTCAATACGTAAAATGTATTTCATTACATTTTCTAAATTCATTCAATACAGTATATTCAGAAAAAATTTTCTTTGAATCAAACAATAACATTTGTTTGAATTACTATCATTAAATGAAATAAATTTTCAGCTTTAATTAAAAAAAGGTTTATTTAATTTTAAGAAATGGCAAATATTTTCCTTATTGATTGAAACGAATTATTTTGTTTAGTACAAATTGTTAACTGGAAAAGAAATTTTCTTTCATTAAACGTTGAATTTATTTCAAATATGTTTATTTGAATTCAGGAAAATATTTTTTTGAATCAAACAAAAAATACAATGCAAAGCAATGCTACAAAGTGCCGCGAGGCGTGCTAATGCGATGCCATGCCGGCAGTGTTCCCTGCTATACTAACCTAAAATCTAAATTGATTGATCCTTTTTACGGCATGATCTAATTCTAACGGTTCTGATTTACTGGAAAACTATAAATTAATTGAAAAATGGACTACTTATATCTTGGGACTTTACCTTGGATTTAATTGATGATTCTTCAGGTAATTAAGTCTTTTTTCTAACCTCCTTACGAAATCAATCATGTTTTTCATCAATCGTAATTGTCGCTGTATAATTAAAAGCAGAAACACTAATATATATTCAATTAAAATCTCGAAGTCTGGTTCTTTTCTAATTATTCTAATTTACGATTTTTTAATTCAGAGATGAGAAGCACAATTAGACATTAACCAGAATTAAGCATCAGAAGTGAATGAGTGTTCCTACTTTTACGTATATAAAGATAATTATAATTGAAAAAAATATTTATTATCGAGTTTATAAATCATTTTTATAAAGAATGCTCCATTTTAAAGCAAATGTATTAAAAAAGATTTACTTTACTTGAACGAAATCTATAATTGATTTAAAACAATATTTTTGCAATATAAACAAGAACTGTAATCAATTTATACAAGAGACTTATTTAAACTAATCAAAAATTTGTTCGAACCAAATAAATAGGGACAAACAAAACATTCTTTTGACTTAGATATTTTGTTTTTACATTATATCTTATATAATGCATTTTATTCCTATTGCTGTCAATCGAATTTTTTATGCTTAAATATAAGATACATAAAATAAAAAATTCAAAGTTTGTAAATATGTTGCAGATAAATATTTCTTATGGATAAAAATAAAGAAATCTAGGATTTACAAAGTATTTAAAATGGTATTTGAACAATTAACATCTAAATTTCGTGCTAGACCGCAAAATATTGTTCTAATTAGTAATTCAAAAAGAAATTAACTACGACTATGTTGAATTTCTGTAAACAAAATTAATGATCAATTCAAGTTATTATTCGTGACAGAAATAATAAAAAAAATTTGTTTCTTTTAATTAATTGATTCTATCAAATATTTAACATATATTTGATTGAGAGTATAAAAAAACTTACTAAGAATTTTTATGATTGCTATTAGTCTAATTAGTCTTATTATCAAATTAATATATATGCTTAAGTTTAAAGTACTATAAAATATAAATAATAATCATGAATGAGGAGAAATCTTAAAATAGTTCCAACGGCTTCTACATATATTTAATTTTAATTTTAATCACATTTCGGTAATCTAGCACTTGTATTTAAATATAAGATCTTACCCCATCAGGAATTAGAAGAAAAGAAAAAACTTAATATGTCGCTCCTTCTTAACAGAACTTAGTATTCAGAATTCGATACATTGGGAAAAAGCACTGCAAATTGTTCAACTATTACGATTTTCAATTAAATGTTATAAAAGTTAAAGCAACTTAAACTTTTTCATTTGTAATTTTCCAATGTGGTCATGTTTAATTTCGTGCGTCCTTAATTTAATTATTTCAATATAAGGGCTTGTAATTTAAATTTTAAACCAGAAGCTTCCAATGTCTGTTGAAAAATGATTTCTTCCAGTTTAAAATGATGCTAATGATTTAACCACGGTATTAGTTTGAAATTATCTATTTTATAAAGCATCAAACGAAAATTATAAAATTTTCAGCAACATCAACTTCAAATTATTAAATACTGAAGGATTGGATTGACCAATTAGATTTTTTTAATGTTTTGAATTTTTCACTCCACGCTTCACTTTGAAACAATTTATTAAAATCTATATTTATATATATATATATATATATATATATATTATTTTTATCCTATTTTCAGTTCATAACTATACAAAATTCGGTTGGTAAATCGCATTGTTAGGAAAGCTAGGAAATTTTAAAAATTTAAAGTTTTTTAAAATTAAGATTATTTAAGCATTGGATAGAGATAATCATCCCATGCGGAAAATTGATTTTAATAAAAAGAAGTCAGTGAAGGCTACATGGAAGCTGTGACATTTCACACCAAATAAGTCTTCCCGGGACAAGTATTTCAAGGACAAGTCTTACCAGAACATCCTTTCCTAAATGGCAGATTTTCCCCGGTCGTCAATTTCCAAAGAAATTGACATCCAGAGAAATCTTTTTCCATTACATAAAGTCAAAGTCTACGTTTTAAAGGAAAATTTGCCAACAACATCTTTTCCCTAAGGGTGAGGTTTTCCCGGCAATCCCTAACAGCAACGATTCAGGTAAACGTCTATTGAACATCACTTCTCACATCTATACATAGAGACTCTCGGTATCTGATAATATTGGATAATTCTTCCCGGGAAATCCCTTGTCACATAAAAAAAATAAATAAAAAACATAAGCTGATTCTAGGCAAAGTAGAGAAGTCTTGTCGCGACGAATATTTGTGGAAAGTCATTTCCCACTTTCAAAAGAACATCAGATGCTTCTAGTTATAATTGGAAAAGTCTTCCCAGGACAAACCTTCCATTAAATCACTTCCTACTTCAAAAAAAAGAAACGTTAGATGCTTCGAGGCACCATTGGATAGATCTTCCAGGGTCAATACTTTAAAGGCACTCATTCTCATCTTCAAAACGAAACTTGGAATTCTTTAAGACACCGTTGTACAGGTTTCCTAGGACAAGCCTTTACAGAAAATCACATCCCATATCCAGAAAAATATGAGACGCTTTCATGCTTAATTGGAAAGGTCTTCCCCTACAATTTTGGTTAGAAAATTATTTCCTCCTTAGATAAACGTGAGATGTTTCAATAAAACATTGGACAGGTCTTCCCGGGAGAATCTAAAATTGAATTCTAGGTAATGTAAATTTAATTCTAGTCCAGCTAAATATAAATCGAGTTAATTTTAATTTGAAACGAGCAATTCAAATAGTTCCAATTGATTCAAATAAAATTCTACTCAAGTATAAATTATTTCTACTCAAAACTGAAGCCTAGTTAATTCAAATTGAATTACAGTGGATTCTGCAATTAAAAATCAATTCCAGTTGACGCAAGATAAAACTTAAATTTTCTTTTCCATTGTTTGATCTCAAATTAATTTTTTCCCAAACTTGTATCTTTTTTCTATGAATTCCTGTCAATTAAGAAAGGATTTATAATTTAAAAAAGGTAAATTTTTGATATTTCGGAAAAGATCAATGCTTTTATTTACCACGAATATTTTTTTCTTCAAAAAACGCTATTCAGCATTTTGAAGTACAACTCTCCCCCTGTCAAATCCATTTGAGTTGGCTCAAATATCTTAAATAAATAAATGATAATAAATTAAATATATTAAATATATTTAATTTATTATTATTTATTTATTGAGGATATTTGAGCCAACTCAAATGGATTTGAAAGGGGAAGAGTTGTATTTCAAAACAGTCTGAGGCCGGATTCGGATTCACCATAAAAAATTCTACCGAAAATCATATTGCAATTGCTCAGAACTACAAAAGCATTATTTTTTTTGTACCACTGTGTTTTTGGAATATTAAATAATTTCGCAGATTTCCACGAGAAACAGAACTAGGGGCTTTTTCAGGTTTCTGATCATAAATTTTAGAACAGAATAACAGATTTGACATTTGTTATCCAAATGGCCCAAATTTTTGGATAATTAATCAATTGTGTGGATTCTATGAAACTCAGAATTAGGATTTGATTCATAAAATAGAAAATGTTGTTCATGAAAATTGTAATATTAGTTTTCACGAAATTAGAAGTTAAATTTTTCTCCTTGAAGCTGACTCGGATTAAATGTAAACATCTGATAAGGGCAAACTCAACGTCTACAATCAAAGAGATAACGACTATAGAATAAATTTTTTACATAATCCAAGAAAGCGTTAGTATATTTGTCAGTTACATTTTTATGCAAGTTCTTCTTTAAAACATTAACCAATTTATCTTCTAATTCAAAAATATGAGAATTGACTCTGGTCTCATATTGTCCTTGGCAGTTATCTTCAATTCTATTGCCATATATAACAATCAAATATATCAATGATATTAGGTACATCTTTAAGCTTTCCGCGAATTACAATTTGTTTGACTATCCGATTATCTCAAAATATGCAAGGGGTACCCTCCCACCTGTGCCCGTGCACAGATGGGAGACTCTGAATCTGTGCACGTGAACTTGTAAATGACAAATGTGATCGTAATAATTGAGACATCCACAGTTGAGAGTCTCCCATCTGTGCATGTGCATAGTTGGAAGGGTTTCATCTGTGCACGTTGAACATTAATTGGGTACCAGATGTGCACGTGCACAGTTTTGCCAGTGGCCGACAACGTGCCCGTCTGTGCACGTGTACAGTTGGGAGTGTACCATCTGTGCATGCGGACTTGTAAGTGTAAAATGTGACCGTAATAATTAAAATGTGCACAGTTGTGTGTCTCCATACTACCTGTGCTCGAGCGCAGTTGCTCCATCCATAGTTGTACTGCTTCCTAATTAAGACGAGCACAGTTGGGAGTATCCCATTTGTGCACGTGAACTTGTTAGTTGAAAATCTGATCGTAATAATTAAGATGGGTACAGTTTAGAGGGTATTATCTGTGCACATGCATAGTTGAGAGTATCCCATCTGTTTACGGTCACCAACGATTACAGTTATGTCTGGCTATCGACGCGCATGGTTGGGATCATGTACTGCTGCTCCGTGCGTAGTTGTATCCTTTCCGTTGTCTACCCGGTGGCTAATTTTAAGTTCCCGGTCAATTTTTCATTTTTTCCAATGAATTGAAAAGCGTTCAAGAGATTTTAATCAATTCAAACGATTTTTAAAAGTTTAAAGCGATTTCTAAAAATGTTTAAAGATTTAAAAAATTCTATTTTGGAACAGGGAATCCTGTAAAAGACTTATAATCCTAGATCGAACCATTAGATGGTTTTTGGCCATAAGAATTACAATTCTGATTTGAAACACAGAATTTTGTAAAATAATTATAATTCTGAACTTGATCAGGAATTTTTTGAAATCTGTAGCGAACCATAGGAACACAAGAGCTTTTATAGGGATATGTATAGTCGTAAAGAAAGCAAAAGAGGTATGCAAGGACGGAAAAGTGTGACGACAAATATTACATAAGAAATGCATGATGAAGAGTCTCAGTGGAGACTCTAGAATAATCTCAAAAATATAACCCGCTTATATCGCCTCGTACAATTCCCTATATCACTTTTCTTATTTGATCTCCCTGATCTTTGGCTAGAACCGAGTGAATCATGCTTACCCCGAAATGCATTGGGATTAATGATTAAGTATTAATGATGAAAAAAATAATAATAAAGCTATATTGATTGTTGCAGAATTGAGCTCACAGACTTCAAACCCTGGGCCTAGTGTTCGTGGTTCCGAAATTTCTTACTCTCCTGACAGACCTCATGCTCCGGGTTCTAAGAACAGGTCTTCGCCTCCTGTCGAGCCTCCTCTTCGTGCCAGGTCCAGGTCTCCTTCTGCCAGGCATTCTCCTTTATACATACTCGGATATAAACTTGAAGACCTTAGATTTATTCGACTTATTCCCAAGTCGAATCCGTACCGGAGATTTGAAATTCGAAGATACACTTTTCCTCGCGATAAACCAATTCAAGTGCGAGGAGAACATCAGGTCCTTCTGTCTATGCCAACCGAAGAACAAACTGTAATATCAACGTCTGATGGAGAAGTTTTTGCAATAGCGGAAGACAATAGAAGACTTCGTGGAATGTATACAACAAGATATCAAGTTCAAAGACGGGCAAAAATAAACATGTACAGCGGTGCGGTAAAAGAAATGACTACAGAAGAAATCCATGAAACTCCATTAGGCAGAAGTTCACAAATATCAAACTGTTTCGAAATCCTTCATATGAAAAGAGGTAACCTTCATTTTTTTTGTTGATGACAGTAATGTTTTATTCGTGATTGCGGCCATTTTATTTGACTCATAGGGCAAGCGCTTGATTTAAGATCTACGGAAGTAAGATTTCTATGTTTATCGATAAGTGATCATTATTCGCATTTATGTGTCTTTAACTTCATTTTAAATTCTGCTCAATACGTAAAGTGTATTTCAATTATCTTTTCTAATGCATTTAATGTAGATTAGGCTGTGATTCACTATCTTAATATGCGTTAAATATATTTCAGTGAGTTTCATCAATTTTTTATCCAGTCACAAATGTATTTCGGTCGATCTATACAAACGTTTTTCTTTCTATTCTTTCGTATAATTTGATGCATTTTAAGTACCCTCTGTCTGTCAAAATTCAATTTTCATTTCGACAAAGCGGATGAAAGTAAATGCACAATAATGATAATTCGCATAACAATTATCCTCCATTGTTGTTTCTTTAATTTTGGACAAATTTTCAAAGTAATATTTATAGTTATCACACAACGATTATAAAAAATTTAATTCCATCAATTTGTTGATTTTAAAAATTGTTAATATATGTGCATGCAATTCTTTTCTGCTGTGAAACTAAAAAGATGCATAAGTCCAATATCACTTTATATGAGAAAATTGAGAAAAACTGTTTGCGCAAAGAACTTTAACATCAAATAAAAGTGTGAATAATCTAGAATAAAGAACGAAAAATGTAGGTATATAAATGACAACTACAAGCTAATCGTTTTACCAACATTCAGATTACTTTTTCAATTAAAATTTTTTTTTCTTACATTTTCTCTTACTTAATAAATTTTATTTCCATTACAGTCAGTAAAATTTTTCAGGATTGAATAAAAAGTAGATAAAATGTCAGATACAAAGTGTAAAATAAATGTGCACATAAATATCTCTCAGAGATCAAAATAAAGAAATCTCGTATTTACAAAGTATTTTAAAGTGTATTTGAACTAGTGAACATGTCAATTTCGCGGCCGTCCACAGTTCCTTCTTTTAATTAACAATTTTAGGAAATTCTTAATATGTCTATTTTGAATTATAATAGAAAATTAATAATTAATTCAAGTTATCGTTAGTGATTTAAATCCTTACATTTCATTTTTCACTCATTCGACCTAAAAAATGATAGATTCAGAAAAAAGCACAAAATCTTGTTCAACTATGAGGATTTTTAATTTGAAATGATAGAAGTTTAAGCGATTCCAATTGCTTCATTTATCATTTTTTAATGTGAAACAGTTTAAATTTGTGCGTTTTCAATTATATTATTTCACTATCAAGTCCTAATTTGAATTTTATATCGCACATTCTCTATTTCATGAAGTATCAAACTGAAATTAGGAAATTTTAAGCAACCTTAATTTAAAATTAACGAAGAATGCAGGATTGAATTGGATTGAACAATTTGGGACTTATGGGATCATCGGATGCTCCTAAATCCACAAGACCAATAAAGACAAAAAAAACCAAGACAAAATATACCAATATTTGAATATATTTAATTGAAAAATGCAGAAATTAGTTATTTTGCTAATTGCTAATTGGTAATTGGGATGACTCGCTTAGTGTGACTTGTTTCAAGCCCGGCGACATGCGCCTACGAATAAAGGTTTCAAAGCCTATTTAATACAGTAACATACACGTCTAACTTATTTATATATTTTTTTATAGTTGGAAAATTTAGTGATTGTAGCAGATTGATAGAAATTCATATCCTATTCCATGCGATCCTACTCTATTCTATTCTATCCGTCATGTGCATTTAACAGAAAGCTTTGGGTGCCTGTGGCGATAAATATTAGCGATTTGGCTAAAAGTGAAGGGACATTACCTGTCTGAGGATTCACACTAGAATCGCGAAAACTTTTTCCAAAAAAGTGAATAAGGCCCACCCGTACCAACATACGATTGTCTACTTTAAGAAGAAATAAATCTCTGTTTCTTGTTGCAGAATCGAGTACACAGATTTCAAACCCTTGGCCTGGTGTTTCTCGCTCCGGAATTTCGCATTCTCCTGATAGACATCATGCTGCTAGTTCTTCGAGCAGGTCTTCGCCTACTGCCGAGACTCCTCTTTCCACCAGGTCCATATCTCCTCCTGCCAGTCAGGAGAATTTATACATACTTGGCTTTAAACTTGAAGAGCTTAGATTTATTCGACTCATTCCCCACACGAATCCTCTCCGGCAATTCGAAATTCGAAGATACACTTTCCCTCGTGATAAACTAATTTACTTGAGAGGAGACCAAAATTCCCGTGTGCCAATTCCAACCAAAGTACAAAGTGTATTATCAACGTCTAGTGGAGAAGTCTTTGCAATAGTGGAGGATAATAGAAAACTTCGTGGAATTTATACATTGAGAGTAACCACTCAAAAACGGGCAAAAATAAACATGTATAGTGGTGTGGTAGAAGTATTGACAACAGAAGAAATCCAGGAAACTTCATTACCCAAAAACTCATCAATCTTAAAGAGTTTTAGGATAGTAAGGGTAAACGACTCTCCTCCACGTCTGATCAACTTTCCAATACTAAACAGATTTGGAAGTTAGATTCTAAGATATTTTCAACGTTCCAATTTCTCACGCCAAAGTCCCTGCAATCTTCCCCAAAAAACTATTTAGATCACAGAAGGGAACATACGTAGGGCGCGAAAACCGCCAACATATAGAAACCGACCGATAACGCTGTGGCGAGCATTGAAATCCAAAAAAACACCCTCAATAAGAAATCAAGTGTCAACGTTGCATTTTTTTTGTAGAGTGGCACTTCTGCGCGGCTCAGTACATGAGTCACGAAGCAAAGGTGAATTTTTGTTGTAGTTATTTC
>CAKNWT010326737.1:0-29412 GCA_932066315.1 Andricus coriarius | reverse complement strand
TCAACAATATACATAAATTTTATATTCCCAAAATCTATGCCCATTTTTTCGGAGAGGAGTTGGTGAGGAGCTGAAAAGCTGCTTTTTCACGGCGGAGATTTGAATAGCGTCCAGTTTTGCTGCAGTTCTCTCGGCATCCCGTGAGAACGCCATTTCTTCAATATCAGACATCGTTCATTGCGGCGTTTAGACTTGAGAGTGTTTGGCGTAACGCACTGCAAAGCGTGAACGTTCAACACATGTCAATTTTATTGCTGAAGAAGAAACGAACACCACAGCAGGCCACAGACCCGTACTTATTCCGAACTGGGACCCAGGAATAATATGTCTCTAGTCCCCTGAACGAGATTTATGGCATCACGCAAACTCACTAAACTCGAAGAGAAAAGTAGCGAGCGCCATTTCGCTCCCTGTTCGCATCCTGTATGCGATGAACTAGTTGGCTGAGAAATGAAGCTTTCATACCTCCGAAGCAGCCGATTATGAGAACTACAAGATGGAATTTGTAGCCTTAGTACAGCCTGCTAAGCTCGAAAAGAGGTGCTTGAAATTTCGACCGTTTTTCTTCCTTCTTTGCCGTGCTATTACCATCGGCTAGTGCAGAGAATTCAATCACGTAAATGATCTTCGTCATCAGATCTTGGGAGGACAATATCAGGCTTTGTAGCACTGATACGTTGAGTGGTGGTGAGTGAGAAATTCCAGCAGATCTTACACTAGTCATTCTCCACAACAGAATGCAGTTCCTCCTGGGCGTATGGCAAGACAGGCATTGTGTCTCTCGATGTACCCGTAACGTGCATACTTTGAGCATCCACTGACAACATGTCCGAGTGTTTCAGGCTTTTGCTTGCACGCTCGGCAGTTGGTATCGCCTACAAGTACATTCATTATGCGTTCACAGTAAACTAAGGACAGACCTGTCGAAAACGTAGACTGGCTAATAGAACCAAAAATTCCCTTATTCAAAAAGAATCTCGTAAACTTCGAAACCTAGTGCAAACAAAAATTAGAGATTCACACAACCAGTATAATTACAACGCCATCAGAATAAGGAACAAAAAGGATAATGTATGGCATTTACTGCGACATTTACGACTAATTCCGCCTAAGCGTGAAGACGTAAACGTGGAATTTATGCTTTCGGGTTTCTTGCGGGCGTTTTCGCCACCTAATTAGCCTACTATAGTGACTTACACCCTCGCCCTGCGGGGCATCGCTTTGATGATAGTAATCTCTTCTTCTCAGACATCTCCCCTGTATCCCTATTGGACGCAATTTTTGAACTCCATTCAAATTCTATTGGCTCCGATGATATCTCTATTAAAACAATCAGATTTTCCCTGCCTGTTATTTTTTCGATTCTATTGCAGACTTACAACTTTTCGCTACAGAGTGGGATTTTTTCCCGATAGCTGGAAAATGGCACTCATCCTTCCTGCTCCCAACAGTTCAAAGCCTTCTTCATTATCACTTCTTCTCCTATCTCTATTTCGAACCCTCTGTCTAAGCCGCTTGAGCGGAATGTGCATCGCCAGCTGACAGATTTTCGGGATACAAATAAATTAATGGACTCTTTACAATCCGGCTTTAGTGCTGAATACAGCACCTTAATAGCGTCCCTTAAATTCAACACCGATATTAAATTGGCAATTCACAGAAAACAAGTCACAGTGGTGGTTTTATTTGATTTCTCCAAAGCATCCGACTCGGTGAACCATACCATTTACTTCGAAAACTGAAATCTTTTACATTATCTGGTTCAGCTATTAAATGGTTTAAGTTTTACCTCAGCAGTCAGTGGGAATGGGTCAGGAATAGTAAGGGCGACTTATCCAACTAGGTAAAGGTTAAGAGCGGGGTTCCCCAAGGGTCTTCTCTCACTCCTACTTTGTTCAATATTTACACTTCTGATTTAGGTGGCAAGTTGCAGTACTGCAAATATCACAAGTATGCAGATGACATTAAATTCTACCTATCAGGACCAGCCTCTGATCCGAAAAATATGCTGGGCAAGGATCATCTTGATATAGACTTCGTGGCCCATTGAGCTATGATAAACGAGCTCATGCTTAACCCGATTAATGTATCAATTGCCTTCCTTGAAATGGTTAAAGATTTAGGATGTTTAACGAACCGCTCTCTGTGAGATTATTGATTATGGTTGCACTGCATTCGATGACGTCACAGAAAACTTAAACGAAAAATTGGAATGAGTACTAATTGCATATATCCGTTTTATTTATAATTTACCTAAAAATGAACACATCTCTTCATATCGTCAGAGAGCTGGGTTCTTGAAGTGGCTAAAAGAAGGCAATTTTTCATGGGCAATTTACTATACTCCATATTCGGAGATTTGACCGCTCAATACATATTTGAATTATTTACCTGTGTTGATAGAAATCCTGACTAAGCAAGACTTCATGATAGAGGTTTAGTCTAAAAATTCCAACACATAGAACTTGCAAAATGCAGAGGTCGTTCATGATGATTGAAAATATTATACTTCCTATGGCCGCTTAATTTTACCCCTCTTGCTATTTCACTATTGCGTAATTGTGAAGTTACTGCACTTCAATACTCTAAGCCCTTATTACTTTATTATTATTTATTTATTTCATTTCATTTCTGTTTCTATTTTTATTTTTGCTTGGCTTCCTTTATTTCAGAATGTATTACTCGCTAATCTTTTTTACTCAGTAATCTTTTTTTAGGTTTACGTAGCCCTAGGAAAATTTTTAACAAATTACAAATGATAGAACTCTTCATACAAATGCACGTACTTATTTTTAATAGGGTATGGACACATGAGAAATTGTATAAACTTACGATTGTCTACTATTTTTATTAATGCAATTAATTCTGAGGGGTTGAAAGCTCGTGAAGTCAGGTGTACTCTTGTAATGAAATCTCCTGAAGTCTCCTGAAATATCTGAAATCTCCTGAAATATCTGAAGTTACTTGAAATGCCTTTAAGTCACTTGAATCCATTTTATGTCACTTGAATTCTCTTGAAATCTCCTGAGCTATCTGAAATAATGTGAATTCACATGAAGTCACGTGAATTCATGTGAAGTTACTTGAAATCACCTGAATTCCTTTGTGGCCACCCATATACCACGTGGACAGTGGAGGGGGGGGGCTAAAGTCCACGATTGACCACGAGGGAGGGGGGTCTATCCGAAGTCCACGTGGACTAAGGTGGTCCAAACATTTTTTTTGTTTAATTTTCATGCATATCGCCCGCTTTGTTCAGATTCACAAAAACCTAAAGGTGTTTACAAAAAAAAAAAAAAAACAATATTCAAAGGTTTCGCAAGTCCCATATAGTTTAACACGTATTTCCCATAATAAAGAAAGACGTTTTTGTAGATTTTATGCAAAACCGTCAAAATTAGGTGCATCGAGTTGACCCTGAAAACCTTTCTATAGAATTAGCCATAGAATACGAATAAGAAATTACTTTTTGAATTTCACCACCATAAGTCTGTTTTATAGGGTTCCAAATTTTCCAATTTTACTCCACTTTCAAACTATAGTAAGGTAATATTAAAATGGAGTTAACAAACATAATTGTTTAAACAGTTTATTATTATTTATTATTGTTTTAAATAATATTCTCTTTGAATAATGTTAGGAAGTTGCGGGTTTTTCTGAAATTTTCCACTTTTTGTCAACTGTTTACTTAGAGCGCGGTAAAAATTAATGCAATTTAACAAACATAATGGTTTAAACCAATTATTATTGTTTTTAACTATCTTCACCTATAATATTGCTAGATAGTTGCGGTTTTTATGAAATTCTCAACTTTTTCTCCACTTCTTACTTAGTAAGATAATAAGTAATGGAAGTTAATAAACATAATTGTTTATAAAATAAATTATAGTTTATAACTACCTTCTCTAAGAGTAATGAGAAAAGATGGGGGGTTTTCTGAAATATTCAGCTTTTCTTTGACTTTTTAATTATCAGTAACTACTTCAAGGAAAAAATACATGTATAATATGTTCCATGTAGAAAATTTTAAGAATAATTAAAATATCTGTATTATTTCAGAAGAATATTTTCACAAGAAGAAGTATTGTTTAAAAAATTATTATCTCTATTGCTTATTTATTATTTCTTCATAACTAAAAAGCCAAAGCAATTTTAAAAATTCAAGAAAAGACCGCGACTTTCTAGTAATTATCTAAGAGAAGATAGTTAGAAATAACAATAATTTGTTTAAACAGTTTTGTTGTTGTTGAAGTTTATATCATTTTTACCTTACCCTAAGCGAAAAGTTGACAAAAAGTAATATATTTAAGAAAAAAAACGCAACTTTCTAGCTTTATTAAAAAAGAGTATTATTCAAATAAATATAGATTTGTTAACCAATCATGTTTGTTAACTTGAATTAATTATTATCTTCTCTAATTATACAATCCGGAAGCACCGCGACTTTCTAACTCTGTCCTAAGAGACAATTGCTAAAAACAATAATGAATTATTTCAACAATTTATGTAAACATGTAATTATCAGTGGAAAGTAGTATTTTATGTATTAAAAATAATTGATATTAAAAAAACCAAAAATATCATGAAGATTATGTTTTTAAGAAGAACCGAATTTTCAGCCAATTCACAGCCCACAAGGGGTTGGGGTGTGAGGTAAAAATGTAGTAGAAAATTGTCCACGTGGTATATGAACGGCCGCTTTGAAGTCACTTGAATTCTCCTGGAATATCTGAAGTAATTTGAATTCAGATGAATTCACATGAAGTCACTTAAAGTTACTTGAAATCTCCTGAAATATCTGAAGTCATTTGAGTTCACATGAAGTCACGTGAATTTACACTAAGTCACGTGAATTCACATGAAGTCACTTGAAGTCACTTGAACTCTCCTGAAGTCACTTGAAATCTTCTAAAGAGGGTACAATTTTCTAAAGTCATTGAAATATCCTGAAGTATCTTGAAGTCAGAAGTAGGCGTACACCCAATCGGTCGAGTTGTCAACCCCCCGTTAAATTCATTATGTATGAAAATAATTTTCGTTTATTTAAGTGAGAAAATCAGAGTATAGCAATATAATGTTAATGGAAATTAGACATTACCCGGAAAGGTGTTAATTGAAATAAATTAAAACGTTTTCGAAAATGGTAAAAATGACATTCTTTTGGATTCAAAACGTTACAAATTCAGCGACGTTTAGAATCATTCTAATTTATTTTAATTCACTTATAGTTACTCTTCTCAAAAGAAGAAAAATGTGATCAAACCTTTGTTAAAATTAAGCAGGAACAAAATAAGACCTTGTCACACAATTAAATGTTTCAGAAATTAATTTCTGTTACACTCCTCAAAACAATAGCTCTCAACTACACTAAAACAGGCCGACTGCAGAACGCTTTTATTTTAATTATGGTTGTTATTCATTCGCAATCCTTTAATATAGGTCAACAATCGATAGGTCGATTAGTTGCTACTCACGCCGCAGCGCTGCTCTCAGACGGTAGAGGCATTCGCTCGCGGCAAGCTTGTAGTCAGAACCGACCCAGTCCCACCCGGTAAAGATGACGTTCATATCTAGTCCATAATTACGGCTTTTTTATAAGTTGACGAGAGCTTCGCGCTCAGTGTTCGCTAGTTACTTGTTGTGTAACGTGCCGACTTATCCATTTAGAAAGCCACTTATTAGTTTCGAAAAAGAACCCGGTTTATTAACCTACGTTCCTCCGGGCCTGCCATTCGAGCTCCCTCCCCCCCCCCCCCCCCCAGCCCCATCGAACTCTCATCACGCAAGCTGGTGTATTTCCTGGCAACCATACCCAAGCCCCATCCTAGGACTACTCTGAGGGAACTCCCCAGCCTGCGGACGGGAAGGGAGGAAACCACCACCAACGACCGGCGCGCGACTCACTCGTACCTTTCTTCAACGAGTGCGGAGTCCACAAGGAAGCGGTTACACGAGCCCGGGTGCGTCTACCTCTCTCTGACACGGATTCCAGCAAGAGGAATAGGCCAAATTCTCGCCCTCTCTCACGAAGCTCGCCCAGGAAGTCGAGGGCTATCCCGCCACTCCGATGATCACCTCGAAAACAGAAGGCTCTGGCAAAAATCTACTGACGACCTCCCCCTACCCGCCATTGTGTCAAGCATGCCTCCCGAACATAACCCCATACGTCCGAGGACTTAATGGACACCCAAACGGCTTAAGTTCCTCGTCATACGTCCCCAGCCGAATACCTTGTGCCGAAACCTCTTCTCTTATTAATTTTTTGATTCTGTTCAACCAAACAGCCATTATATTTTGTTCTTGATAAATAAAGTTGATAATGTTAGTTGAGAGTAATTCCAGGTCAATTTTTTTTCAAAAAATGTGTCTTCAAAACTGCGTCTTATTGGAGATAATTTAAAAAATATATACACTCTCATACCACTAGAATTTTCATCAAAACTACTACCAATAGCTCAAATTCTTCAGGTGAATTGACATGGAATTGCTCATGACCTTTATGACAAGTAGCGCATAATGCATTGTTGTACAGTGCCAAGATGTCTAATGACGCTTTTATCCACAAGCTCGGGGTTCTCAGGAACACCACTAATCTCTGTTTTTCTTATATTAATCTTGGCACACTTTTCCAATCCATAGTCCATATGAATCTCTCCTTGACGATATTTAAAGAGAGTTGAAGTTTGCTTGCACCAGAAGCTTCGATCATCAGGACTTCAATATTAAATACATGAGTGACCTTGTACTCGCGATTAGTGTCACCACAGAGGTATAAAGGTGAACTGCGTAGTGCGAGAGATAGAGGCAGAAGTGTGATGTAAAAAGGCAGAGGACTCATGGTATCGCCCTGAAAGACGTCCCTCTGGAAGGTGTTCTTGTTCGTTGTCACACGATAATTTCCAGATGAGATAGTAAATCTAGTTTTCCAAAGAGGAATCAATCTCTCTATGCATCTTAATATGTGTGGATGAACCTTCAAGCTTTCCAATAGATAGATGATAAGTCTATGAGAGGTTGAATCGACAGCATTCCGGTAGTCAATCCAAGCCGTGGACAGGACGCGCTGATGCGCTGCTGCGTCTTTGCAGACGCACCTGTCAAATAGCAGGTTCTCTCGGCAACCTGCTACACCTTTGTTCGAGCCACATTGTTTAGACATCTCACTCCACACAGGCTCAATTCTTCGAACAATCCTGTCGTCTAGAATAGCTGTAAAGATCTTATACAGCGTGTTCAAAGTAGTTGTAATTAACGTAATTCTATGAGATCGACAAGTCGCCGTTCTTCGGTAGGAGTATAGTGCGTCCTAACACCAGAAGAAGTAAAATTCTTTCACCAGAAGTTCTGGACTCCCTCTGGTCCTGCAACAGAAACGTTCTTCGTGCCCCTAAGCGCTTCTTTCACCTCTTCGGCAGTGATTGATGGACATTTTTCCTCAGATGTAATGAGGTTGTCGCAAAACTCCTTGAAAGGATGATATTACTAGCATTTTCTTTTAACTTCACTGTCTTCGGGATCTTGCATACCTCTCTCGATTAGGTATCTACCTCGTTGGGGTTGATTTTCAGCAGCTTTGACTTGTACAGTGAATGGTGGTAGATACTCAGTTCTTGGGCGAATTTTTGAACCGTTTCCCTGAACGGTCTACCAGATGCTATGTAGTCAATCATATACTGAACACGGTCTTGTCCATCCAATCTTCTTGTTCAGTTGATGCAAGCGTCTGTCCAAAGATCTTTCTTAATTAAATAAATTAAATGAATTAAATTATAAGAAATTAATTAAGTTAATTAAATAATTTTAATTAATTAAATTATTTAAATTAATTAAATTATTTAAATTAAAATTTAATATAAAAATGTTAATAATTAATTACTTAATAATAGTAATTATTAATTTAAAATTTAATATTTAAAATTTACTTAAATTTACTTAATTAAATCAATTAAATTATAGGCTCATAACATGATGGTTTCGAATAAAACCATTTGATTTAGTTTTTGCAACACCCACCTCAAAAGTTAACGCTTTCATGCCTCTAAATGGTGCCTGAAGGACCTTATTTGAGCGGACTGTGTGCGAAACAATTTTCGCGCATGCGCAGTTTGAAGATGGCTTACTTAGATTTAACTTGAACAAAGCTTTTAATGATTGAAGCTTTGTTTTTAGGGTTTCGTAGCCATTTTGTCCGTCGTACAAAAGGCCCTAAGCGCCAACATTAGGCACAAAAAACGAGCATAAGCGCCAAAATATTTTTTCCTACATTTTTTAACAAAATTTTTTTCTTAACATTTGCCTTTAACCATTTTTTTTCAAAAAAATTTGTTTACAAAATTTAAAAATCTTTTCCTTTAGGATTCTGTTAAGACTTAAATTAACGTCTTAATAGACTACGAAGCCCTTTGTTAATAATTTATTTGATGTTATTGTTTCTCTTTTGAATGACCTTCGGTCTTCACTGATCATCGCATGGCATCCTCCCAATGCTTCTTCTCCTTCAAGGTTCCTTTTCTGTGTATGAGTTTTGGGGCTACTTTTTGGCTTGAGTAGAGATTCATGTTGTTGCTTGATGGTGCCTCGGTGGGGGACTGCCAGGCTCCCTTCACAGAGAGAGTTCAGTTGCTATCAAGGTGTAGGCTGGTGTGGCTAATTCTCGGTGGTTGTAACGGTCCGAAATCAATTGTGCGTCGTCCAGAGAACTTAGGTATTCAAGTCGGTCAATCAAAGTCAGTGGCTCTTTAAGTCCTAATTAGTTGTTAAGTGATTTCCCGACTCGATCGTTTTCCGGTGTTGTGGGAAGTGACGAGTCGGATGACGTATCACCTCCGGTTGCGTCGGGATCGATCGTTCGGTGAACGATCGTGGTCGTAGCTTCCGGAGGATACATCTGTGCCAATTTTCACCAACAACCAAAACCTTTGTTGGACACTAAGGGAGTGCCTCATTGGATAGGATCGAGGACTCGTATCCTCTACTAAATTGATACAAGGTATCTAGAAGTGCAGGAGCCCGGTGAGAAATTGTCTGGTTCATTTTCGCGGAGTTCAACATTCCTGAACATGATTCCTTCGCTATCCCACGCCAGTCCGTCATTAATTCAAAACATTTTTGGTCCTTCGAGACGGATAGTGGGTTGGCGAGGGGAGCATGAACTTAAAGTAAGTTTTCTTTTTCTTTGAAATTTCATAATTCTAGTCAATTACTTGACGTTTTTTGAAGAATGCAATGCTATTGATGTATTTCGAAAGAGTTTTTTTAATAGGAAAAATATCATATGTATATGGAATGACATTTTTGAGTGTAAAAAGGAACGCCTTTCCACATTGAGATTAAAAAATAGACTGAGCTTACGATAAATTATGTTAGTAAAATATCGCATGAATTATACAGAATAAAAGTTCATGTAGAGGTTTATTATTTATCTCATTTTTATCATATCTTCAATACTGTCAGAATTTTGTTAATTCTTCGTGGAAAAATGTATCCACTTACTTTAAATGTCATTATAATTGCATGACGTGCAATTTTGAACAATTTCGATGTGGTATTCTTGCGGGTTGCATACTTTTGTGCACTTTGGAGTTCAGCTTTGAAGCTTTAATTTAAGTATGCAGTTTGAACTATTTTCGGGACGCTGATTGTTTGGATTGAAATGACTACCAAATTTGAAATTTTGTATTTCAATACTGCACATTTAAAATTTAATTTTAAAGGTAAGAACCTGAAAAGGTATTAATTTAGCCGTAGAATTATTCGTATATTGTGAATTAAATTCTACAGGTTTGAATCCTTATTTTCAAGGTATTTAAATTTTGTATCCCCTTAAGGTTTCGAAATTTCTTGAAATTCGTAGAAATAATGTAATATTTTGAAAATCGATGATAAGATAGGAAAGTTTTAGCAATAGAAATTGAAGTAAAGAGAAAGAGCGTATTGAAGGAATACAAAGTGTATTGAGATATTTGTGAGCAATTAATTATTCTCAAAATTTTTATACTTTTTTTCATAGACATCAATTTTGTTTATTGTTTCGAACCACTAGAACAGCCTTCCTCAAGATTTATATTTGACTTACGTTTAAAAACATCCTTTTAATTTCCCGGTACTTGAATTGGTAAAGTTGATGATGGATTGTTGGCAACATTGCAAACGCCTTGAGACAGGCACTCAGGCATGCCAAACTGACTTACTGACTGTGTGATTGTTTGCAACATTGCAAACGCTTCGAGACGGGCTCTCGAGCATGACAAACATATTTATGGTTGATGATTCACAACATTGTAACCGCCTCGAGACAGGCTCAGGCATGACAAACTGACTTACTGACTGTGATTGTTCGCAACATTGCAAACGCTTCGAGACGGGCTCTCAAGCATGACAAACATATTGATGATTGATGATTAGCAACATTGTGACCGCCTCGAGACAGGCTCAGGCATGGCAAACTGACTTACTGACTGTCTGATTGTTCTCAACATTGCAAACGTCTCGAGACAGGCTCTCAGGCATGACAACCACAATGCTGGAGGGTTATTTGCAACATTGCGAACGCCTCGAGACAGGCTCTCATGCATTACAGACCTATTGATGGTTGATGATTCGCAACATTGTGACCGCCTCGTGACAGGCTCAGGCATGACAAACTGACTTACTGACTGTGTGATTGTTCTCAACATTGCAAATGTCTCGAGACAGGCTCTCAGGCATGATAACCACAATGCTGGTGGATTGTTTGCAACATGCGAACGTCTTGAGACAGGCTCTCAGGCATGACAAACTAACTCACTGACTGTGTGACTGTTTGCACCATTGCAAACGCATCGAGACGGGCTCTCAAGCACGACAGACATATTGATGGTTGAAGGTTCGCAACATTGTGAACGCCTCGAGACAGGCTCAGGCATAACAAACTGACTGACTGACTGTGTGATTGCTCTCAAAATTGCAAACGTCTCGAGACAGGCTCTCAGGCATGACAACCACAATGCTGGTCGATTGTTTGCAAAATTGCGAACGCCTCGAGACAGGCTCTCAGGCAAGACAGATATATTGATGGTTGATGATTCGCCACATTGTGACCGCCTCGAGACAGGCTCAGGCATGACAAACTGACTTACTGACTGTGTGATTTTTTGCAACATAGCAAACGCTTCGAGACGGGCTCTTAAGCATGACGGACATATTGATTGTTGATTTTTTGAAACATCGCAAGCACTGTGAAACAGGCTCTCAGGCATGACGGACTTATTCCCCATTACAGCTTATGTATTTTATCTGGTTGTTTTTGTTATTTATCTTTGCCTAAATCTTAATTAAAGTTTGACAAGCTAAGTTTGAACTTTTCTATACATTAAAACATATCTTGTGATTGTTTGCACCATTGCAAACGGTTCGAGACGGGCCCTCAAGCATGACGGACATATTGATTGTTGATTTGTTGCAACATTGCAAGCACTGTGAAACACGCTCTCAGGCCTGACTGACTTATTTCCCATGACAGCTTATGTATTTTATCTTGTTTTTGTTATTTATCTTTGCCTAAATCTTAATGAAAGTTTGACAAGCTAACTTTGAACTTTTCCATATATTACAACATATATTGTGATTATTTGCAACATTGGAAAAGCTTCGAGACGGGCTCTTAAGCATGACGGACATATTGATTGTTGATTTGTTGCAACATTGCAAGCACTGTGAAACATGCTCTCAGGCATGACTGACTTATTCCCCATGACAGATTATGTATTTATCTTGTTTTGTTATTCATCTTTGCATGAATCTTAATTTAAGTTTGACAAGCTAACTTTGGACTTTTTCCGAGGTTCTTGCATTGCAATGGAGGTTTAAACTCTCTTTCTTGCCTTCTCATTTTCTGTCGTTCTTTGTCCGCAAAATGAAATCCCTGATTGGGGTTCTGTTTTGTCATTGAGATTTGTTGCAGGTCTTCAAACGTTGCACAATTCATGAAGATTCGTGCACATGTCTCATCATGAGAGTCATGGACCTTTGAAGAGAAAATTGTCATTGGTAACTTCGATCACACATATAAAGAACCTTCTTCTCACATTTCTGAAATTCAAGTGTTTCTACAACAGCAGATTCGAGCAATTGGGGCTGCCGCAACGTTGCATACGCTAATGAGTGAATCCAGGGGCAGGTCTACCGCCTGAACCTAGAACGCCTCGCAAGGCTCGAAAAATGAAGTCGCAGGTCTTAATTACATTTGTCAATCCCTCTTATGCTGCATATAAGCCAAACCACTTCATCGGCAATTTTCAAAAGTGGCATAGGCTTAATGCTCTTGATAGGCATCAAACTGCAATTCGACTATGTTCATGCTTTGATTGTCATAAGATGGGACATGGGAGTCGTAACTGCCCTTCGAAGACTTGTTATCGTCTATGCTATAAACAGCATTATATCACACTTCATGAAGTCATGACTCGTAGAGGGCCTTCGACTGAAGACTGGGCTCCCTCAACCACTAATAAAGTTCGGTTGTATTCGAAATCCGATTATTCGGCCTCTTTCTGACAAGTTCTACTTGCTACAGCACAAGCCGCTGTAAAGACCGCGGATGGACACCAATTTCGAACAAGCCCTCCTCAACCCTGGCTCTGAGACCAGCTCTTTGTTCCGCGGATTCGTTTACATCTTGATTTACCACAACAGGCGATCAATATTTTCATTAACACAGTTGAAAAATAAACCACTCAAGATTGTTCCTAGATGCGTGGCCCTACCTCTCGAATCTCGGCAATCAGTGTTACTTGTCGAAGTGAATGCTCTTGTTCTTCGCGATCTTCGTGTGATCGCTCTATCGGATGAAGTTGCAGATAGGGATTGGCATCAGATCCAGGGGCTTCCCTTAATGGATCTAAAGTTCATTGTACCCTAACCCATTGTTGTGCTCTTAGGCGCTGATTTACGGCTCAACTCTTCTAGATGCTAGCCGTCAAGGATCGCGAGAGGCTCCCGTCGCCCTTTGATTCGTTTTCAGGAGGTTTGTGATTGGTCCGGTCGGATCCTCTACATCTTCAGATGAATCGGGCCATTCCAGAACCGTACTGACGTTCAGTGTTCGCCAAGGGGACAACCCTGCTAGCCTTCTGAATCGATTCAGGGTAGTAGTATCAAATCGTTGAATTCCTTCGAGGATCACGAAAGTGAGCGAGCTTTTACGGACGGACTTATACGCGACAGGCCTGTATCCGCTCCTTGGAAGAGTCTCTGCTGAGATTAGGGTAATAAAAATAGAATAGTATTCCACATTTTTGGGGATACCAGCCAACTGGTTTTATCCCTAAACTAGAAACTTGTGCTACGGTGCTTATGGTTCGATTCATTAATTCCGTACGCGAGGAATCGGAACTCTTTCATGCGGCCAGCTACGCTTGGCCGGACTCACGAAGCGTTCTCGGTTGTGTTCAAACAGATGATCCTTCCTGTTGGCCGAGTTCTGTCGCGAATCGAATTTCAGAGATCCAGCGAACTCTTTTTAAAATTTTTTGACGCTACATCCCTACAAAGGAAAATTCAGGTGTAATGCCACTAAATAAATGAATAGACTGTGCCGAAACGTAATCATCAAAATGGATAGGAGACAGTCGACAATCGACCCTTCTCTATTTCGATGTAGGACATGGCTTTTGGGACGGGTAACTAATCTTAGTCCCGGACACGAAGGACTTGTGCGATCTGCCACGGTTACAACTTCCATTGGAACCTACAATCGTCCCATCGTCAAAATGAGCTGATTACCAGTCGTGCGCTGGCTCTATACGGTCAATTGTGCTCCATGGCGGGCGAAACTAAAGTTTTCCTTATACATGGAAATTTATTCTGTGCGTCATGGCAGGCGGCACTAAAGTCTTAACCTTCGTACGTGGGATTTATTTCGTTCGGTGAACGAAGCCGGCGGGATGTTAATAATTTATTTGATATTATTGTTTCTCTTTTTATTGACTTTCGGGCTTCATTGATCATCGCATGGCATCCTCCTAATGCTTCTTCTCGTTCAAGGTTGCTTTTCTGTTTATGAGTTTTGGGGGCTACCTTTTGGCTTGAGTAGTGATTCATGTTGTCGCTTGATGGTGCCTCGGTGGGGAACTGCCGGGCTCCCTTCACAGAGAGAGTTCAGTTGCTATCAAGGTGTAGGCTGGTGTGGCTAATTCTCGGTGGTTGTAACGGTCAGAAATAAATTGTGCGTCCTCCAGAGAACTTAGGTATTCAAGTCGGTCAATCAAAGTCAGTGGCTCTTCAAGTCCTAATTAGTTGTTAAGTGATTTCCCGACTCGATCGTTTTCCGGTGTTGTGGGAAGTGACGAGTCGGATGACGTATCACCTCCGGTTGCGTCGGGATCGATCGTTCGGTGAACGATCGTGGTCGTAGCTTCCGGAGGATACATCTGTGCCAATTTTCACCAACAACCAAAACCTTTTTTGGACACCAAGGGAGTGCCTCATTGGATAGGATCGAGGACTCGTATCCTGAACTAAATTGATACAAGGTATCTAGAAGTGCAGGATCCCGTTGAGAAATTGTCTGGTTCATTTTCGTGGACTTTAACATTGCTGAACATGATTCCTTCGCTATCCCACGCCAGTCCGTCATTCATTCAAAAACTCCTTCCTTATAGGAGCTCGGTGCGTACTTTGACTAATTTTTTCTTTCCGCGGCAGCATACGGTGGGAGAGGGGGGGTCAGAGCTCTACTCTATGCAATATAAAATTAGTATTTTTCGTTAACTCCTCCTGACACAACTTTTTCGGACGGGCGTTGCAAAAAATAGCGTGTGATACACGTGCGCATAGATGATTGCTAACTCGTGTGATTGCATTATTCGCCTGCGGCTTATGCTGCAAAATTCACACACGCACACAATCACCTATCTTGCGCACTTGTATCACAAATAACTATTGTCGGTGAAATAACGGTTTTTAATCTACTCGTCATTATCAAAATGTTTATTAAAAAACGAGCTTTAGCTTAACGACGTTAAACTACATGAGAAATACATTCTTTGGAAAAATACATTGCTACCTAATAACAAAGAATTTTACATATAGATAGGTTTTTTAAACAGGAGGAGATATTAACGGTTTATAATTTTCTGTTAGTCTACTTACGAGCAGTTGAAACATTTGGTTTTTGTTATAAAAAGTTATTGGAGTTTCAGTTTGAAAAAAGATCCAAAGTGTAAGATTGAGAAGATGTTAAACTTGACATTTTTTATATATGGTGATTTGTGCAGAATTGAGTAAGTTTCATAAAATGTAAAAACACACCCTCCTGGACATGCAGTACTTTTTTGTGTTAAATAAATAAACTTTTTGGGGCAGCACTCCTTATCACCATGGCTGCATGTCCATGAGTGAGGTTATGTTTATCGGTATATAATAATTTTGAAAATAGTCGAACATTAGAGCCACCTATCTTGTGTTGGTAAAATAAGACAGAGTGGAGGGAAACGTTTGAAATCTTATTTAATGAGTAAACTTAAAGATGATTAGTAATTAATAATAAACTACGGTATATAACACTAAGGAAGTCGGTGTTTGAAAGTTTGTTTACAGAATTACTATGTTTTCTGATTTGGAACATTTCTTTTAAATTACGTGTTTTATATTTATTTTCTGTACCTAATATCTTAGAATTAGAAAAGTCAAATTTGTGATCTAGATTTTGTGCGTGAGACACTAAGGCAGTAATTTTAGTATGTAGTTTGCAATCATTTATGTGTTCCCTGAGTCTATCATTAAAGAGTCGTTCTGTCTGACCAACGTGGACACGACCGCATTCACACGGGGTGATATAGCTGATGTGGGTTTTTACTTCTGTTGGAGTTTTATCTTTATTTTTAGTGAACCATTGAAAAGGATCTTTTTCATTTTTAAGGTTATTGAAATATTAAATTCTAGGAAAGTTTTTTGGTAGAATCTTGTAAGTTCATTAATAATCGGTAAAACAATCAGTTGATTAAGATCCAATTTCTGATTTTTATTCTAAGTTGTAGTATTAGAAATGTGGTTTTTATTTTGTAAATTAGTTCACCTTTTATTAATACATTTTTTGAGGAAATTAATGGGAAAACCATTATTTTTTAGTGTATTATTAACAATATTCAAGTTTAATGTTTTAAATGTAGTGTTAGAAAGTGTGATGCCTCTGTCAACTAAACTGATAATGACTGAAATTTTGTCTTGGATTGCTATGTGTGACTCAAAATTGAAGTATCTCCTTCACCATGTTTCTTTACGGTACCGGTTAGTTAATTGCAGTCTAGGGTGGTAAGAGATGAGAAAATTGAGTAAGATGTGGATTTCGTCTTAAGGTACACAAGTCAAGATATCGTCAACATATCTGTAGTAGAAGATTAATTTGAATGGTAGTTTAAAAAAAATATCATTATAGAGTCCTTCCATTGCCAGATCAGAAATTCTGTCGGAATGAGGGGATCCCATAGGGGTACCAAATATTTGTTTATAAAATTCATTCTGAAAGGTGCAATATGCGTTGTCTAAGCAAAATTCTATTTTATGATTTATAGGAATTTGAATATTTTTCATTTTTGTAATGATGTCTCAGCTTTTTTTAATGTTAGATGTAGTTTTTCCAATGATTTGTTTGATTGCTTTACTAATATATTTGGAAAGGTTATAAATAGGTGATCTATTGAAGTAAATTACAGGTCTGAGAGGAATTGTTTTTTTATGGATTTTTGGTAGTCCGTAAAATTTCGGAGCAATACCACTGTAACTTTTGAGAAATTCTGCTATGTCAGTATTTATAAAACCTAGTTGTAAAAGATTACTAATTATTTTATTAAATTCTTTTTGTATTTTATTTGTTGCATCTTTATTAAATTTGATGTAAGTGTTATTGTCTAGTAAGAGAGTTTCATATTTTTCTATATAATCAGTTTGTTTTAAAACAACTGAAGTATTACCTTTGTCAAACTTACAAGAAGAGGACGCGAGATGGGCATCGCCGATTCGGCTGGGGATTTGCAGGATGAAAGTACATCAATATCAATTAGGGGCGTATTTTTTATTTCGATCTAATGGGCCTTAGTTTTCGAGATATCGAGGTTTGAGTATTTGCGCTCGGAGCTCGACCGCGCAACTACAGTGCGTAGCGGGTAGCCTGGACTTGGACAATAATGCATCACGTCAAATTTTTGAAAAAGGGGGTCAATAAGTAAGAACAAAAACAAAAAATCGTTTTTGTCGCTTCTTGGAGAAGTTGTTAAACACTGCAGCCCAGCGGATAGTAACTGTTTTTCAAGTGAATCATGCAAACAATTTTGAAGGTGGGAGTCATCTGCATATAATTAACAATAAAAAAATTTATTTTCGGTAAAACTATGCAAGATGCGGAAAAATACTGAAAAGTGAGATTGGTCATCTCAAAGATATCTACTAATTTGTATGAAACCATTTTTCTATCAGACACATAGTTTTTTTTAGTCGTGAAAAATATGATTAGAAATAATAAAATTCAATTTCAAGGTCAAACTATGCAAGATACGAAAAAACGTTTAAAAGTAAAATTATTCACCTGGAAAAGATCTACAAGATCAATTCTTCAGATCATCAGATCAATTTTTTACAGAATTTTTTAATAGAATTAAATTTATATTATTCATTTTCTTTTTTCCTAGAGCATTTCGTATCACACATGGAGACATTTTAAAAATATTGTTGGCACCCTGAGAAACGTTTTTATGGGAAGATACAATCGAGATAATGGATTTATTGTACCTAGGCACTATTAAAATACCTTATATGAACTTATGTTATACTTGCTAAACTAAAGTGATAAATATGAAGTCCTATTCAATTGAAGTATATATTGATTAACTAAATCAATATCAGTGAACTGAAAGAAGGTCATACTTATAAAGAAGTTACATTATTTACTTTAAAAAAACATTTATCAACTTTTCGTACAAATTTATGTAAAAAAAGAATTTTAAATAAAGGAGCTGAAAATATTTCTGTACCTTCTTTTGGGACATTTTCTTGTTATAAAAAATTCTGCCCACTGTGCGGGCACATGCTCATATTTTTTTATTTTAATGTTATTTTTTATAATTTAAAAAAAGGCGTCCTATTGAAAGATTTTTTAAAGAAAACTCGTAGATGTTTTGAAGGTGAACAATTTTATTTTGAAACTTTTTTTCGGATCTTGCATAATTTGATTTATTGTCTAATGCCTTTTAATAAAATAATATATAATATGATATAAATTCATAGATATTTTTTAGATGAACGACTTGGGTTTTTAACATTTTTCAGTATCTTGCATAGTTTGAACGGAAAATATAATTTTGTATTTTTAATAACATGTGGAAGTCTTTTGCCTTCAAAATGTTTTTAAGGGTTCGTATACCTTAATAAATATAAGATTGCGTGTGACATGATTTGCATGATTCACTTAAAAAATATTCACTATCCACCGGACTATGTGTTTAACAACTTTTCCAAGAAGGGACAAGAATGATTTTTTGTAATTGTTATTACTTTTTGACCTCGTTTCTTTTTTCTTCAAAAATATGACGTGATGGATTATTTTCCTTTCAAGATTCGCAATCAACGTAAAAAACCTTAAAGGAATGACATAAAAACCCTGTGGACTTCCGCTCATCAAAAAATTAGTGTCGGACTGTGATTAAGCGCGGAGTCCGGGCTCCCTTCTCTGCAGTGCAGTGGTGCGGTCTAGCGCTCGAGCGCAAATACTCAAACCTCGACATCTCGGAAACTAAGGCTCATTAGATCGAAAGAAAAAATACTAAGTCTGACAAAGGTAATACTTCAGTTGTTTTAAAACAAACATAAAAAAATATGAAACTCTCTTACTAGATAATAACAGTTACATCAAATTAAAGAAAGACCCAACAAATAAAATGCAAAAGAACTTAATAAACTAATTAGTAATCTTTTACAACTAGATTTTATAAATATTGACATATGTAGCAAAATTTCTTAAAAGTCACTTCCTTCATTGGATCACCTATTTACAACCTTTCCAAATATATTAGTAAAGCAATCCAACAAATCATTGGAAAAACTACATCTAAAATTTAAAACAGCTGAGACATCATTACAAAAATTAAAAATATTCAAATTCCTATAAATCATAAAATAGTATCTCTAGATGTCAAATCCTTATTGATTGATATTCCAAAGAACGTCTTTTAAAAAATATAAAAAATAACTAATTTAAAATTAGAGAACATACAAACATACCAGTTAAGCAATACCTACAACTAGACTCCCGTTTCCGGTATGAAGGTGTTTGGCGGCGGTGATTGTGTGTTGCTGAATTTGGTAAATTACAGTGAGATTTGAGGTGAGTTAATGGGCAGAGTGTGAAGGAAGGGTTTTCGGAGTGAATGATTGAATGTTCAAAATAATAGAAGTGAAGAAGTGAGTGATATTTTGAGCGTTTGAGTCAGTTTGGGGGAGGCCTGAGAGGTTAGTTTGTGAGACGGGTCCAGCCCAGTAGCAGAGCCAGGGCAGGATAGGTAGGGAAAAGCACGGAAGAAGACAAAGTAGCAGGGTGAGGTAGTAAAGTGGCGACAGAAGTTACGCAAGTTACGTAGGGCGATACACGAGGATGATTAAAATCAGTTCGATGTCTAGCGGGAACTCTGACGAGGAAGTTTTCTGTACGCCGAAGCGTAAGGAAAAAAGAGGAAAATATAGAAAAACAGGAGAAAGGGAGAGATTGAGGGCGGAGAGTTTTGGTTCAATCGAGAGGTTTGTGAATAGGAAGAGGGACAGGGCGGAGAGAGGAAGTAGTGAGGATAAGGTCGAAGCACGATCCACCCTAAAAAGTCAGAAAATGTACAGAACGCCACCGAGAAAAGACCCAAATGAAACCAAATTAGATGATATGCGTAAGATGATGATAGAAGTAATGGGGATATATGAAGAAAAGCAGGAAAAACGGGGAGAGGAAATAAGGAAAGAAATTAGGCGAGAAATGGCCGAACTTAGGAAAGCAATGAGGATATGGGAAGAAGTTACGGAAAAGTTAGAGAAAAGGATGCAGACGTTGGAGCAAAGATAAGAAAATAAGGAAGAGCCTAATAAATAGGTAGAGGAGTTGGAAGGTAGAATAGAAAAAATAGAAAACTCAAACCGGGATTTTGGAGGTGGGGAGAGTAGCAATGAGGAGAAGGAGAGGCTGACAAAAATATAACAAAGAATAGAGAAGAAAGAGAGAGAAGAAAGAAAAAGAAACAGTGATAAAGGGTCTAAGATTACAAGAGAAGGAATTGAAGGAAGGAGTGGAAGTTGTGCTACAGAGGATAGATGCTAAAGTAGAGATAAAAGAAATGCGAAGTATAGGAAAGGAAACGCGAAATGGAAAAAATGGTACTAGATAAACTAAAGAAATCGGAACATAAAAGGGAAGTGATGGAAAAGAAGAGGTTGTTATATGGAAGCTCGGAGAGAATAGAGGATGATTTGACATGGGTAGAAAGGAAGATGCAGTATAAGTTAAGGCAAATAGTGGAAGAGAAAAGAAGTAAGGGAAAAAGAACCTGGGTTAAGTATGGCAGAATACAGATTGAAAGTGTATGGTGGGATTGGGACGAAGAAAGGGAAGATTTGGTAAGAAATGAGGTGCCGGAAAACTAGGAGAGGAAGGAGCAGGAGATATGAAAATAAGAAACATTAAGAAACAAAAAGAGACGAGAAACGAAATTAGGGAAAAATGGAGAATATGATACTGGAATTTGGCAGGATTGGAGGGAAAGGATAGGGACTTTATAAAAAATTTGGCGCAATGGGATGTAGTAGTAATGATGGAGACGTGGCTAGCTGAAAGGGGACGGGAAATAATAAGGGGAAGGTTACCAAGAGGTTACAAATGGCAAGTTCAAAATGCAAAAAGGAAAAATAAAAAAGGCAGAGCAATGGGTGGTATGGTGATAGTAGTAAGTCAATGGAAGGTAAAGAACAGTTTCGGGAAAAAATCAGGAATATCAAAATGGGGGAAAGAAATGTAAACGAGGAAATGGAAATAATGATAGGAGAAATAAAAAGAGTATTAGAGTGCACAAGCAAAAAAGAAGTTAGTGAACAAGGGGATAAAGGTGGATGGGATGAGGAATGTAAACAGAAGAAGAAGGAAGTAAGAAGGGAATTAAGAAAATGCAGAAAAGAGACAAGTAGTGGAGAAGAATATATGAGAAAAAAGAAGGACTATACTGAGTTATGTGATCAAAAAAAAAGAGGAGAAAAATAACAGTTTTGAAGAAGAAGCGGAGAAGGCTAGGACAGAAGAAGAGGTTTGGAAGGTGGTACATAGAGAACAACGAAAAGAGCAAACCAGGATATTGAGATGGTAGAATGGAAACAATATTTTATGGAATTACTAGGAGGAATAGAGAGGAAAGTTAGGAAAGGAGGAAAAGATGGTAGGGAAACAGATGAGGAGGACATTACAAGGGAGGAAATTGTCAAGTTATTAGGGATGATGAAAGATTGAAAGGCACCTGGTATAGATGAGATCCCAAATGAAGTTTGGAAATATGGAGGGAACAGAAGTAGAGGAATGGACATGGATAATGTGCAATAGGGTATGGAGAGGAGAGGGGTGGCCAGAGTTATGGAAAGAAGGAGTAGTGAGACCAATAGTGAAGAAAGGCAAAGGGGAGGAGGTTAAAGAAAGAAGTTGAAGAAAAAAAGATAGAGCCTCCGAATCAGACAGGGTTTAGAGAAGGGATGGTGGTGATGGACAACATATGTGTTCTAAACTATCTAGTAAATAAGAGGATTAAAAGGGAGAAAGGGGCAATGATAGTCATTTTTGTGGACTTAAAGACGGCGTTTGACTTTTTAGACCGAGGCGAGATAGAAAAAGTTATGGTGAAAAAGGGGATACGAGAGGGATTAATAAAGAGAGTATCGGAAATTTTTAGAGAGACAAAAAGCAAGGTAAATGTAGGAGAGTTAGTAGGTGATAGTGTTTGGTTGGTGACAGGAGTAAGGCAAGGGTGTCCTCTGAGACAACTTTTATTAATTACATTAATATCAGACTTGGAAGAAGACATGAAAAGAAAAGGGTGGGGAGGAGTTAGGATAGGGAACGAAAAGATATATACACTGGCATACGCGGACGATATAGTTTTGACGGCAGAGGATGAAGAAGGGATGACGGGCTTAATTACTGGATTAGAGAAATACTTAGATAGGAAAGAGTTAAATTTAAATGTAGAAAAGAAGGAAGGGAGTAAAATTAGAAGAAGTTAAAGAGTTCAAGTATCTGGGATATACATTGCAAACAAATGGAGTTCATAGAGCTCATATAAGAGCAAGGATAAAAAAGCAGCTGGGGTAATGAAACAGATATGGGGAATAGAAAAAAAGAAGGTTAAAAAAAATTGGAGAAGGAGAATGTGGTTATTTGACAGGCTGGTATGGCCAGTATTAGGTTATGGAGCAGAGATATGGGGATGGAAAGAAAGGAAAGAGATTGACAGTTTATAAGAAAGGTATATAAGGTGGACGCTAGGGGTAGACTGGAGGACGCCGGAATATATGGTGAGAGAAGAAGCGCAAAGGGAAACATTAAGTACTAGAGCGGAAAAGAGGGCATGGAATTTTGAGACGAAGCTGGGGGAGGGAAAGGGAGGGGAGTTAGCGAGAATGTGTTTGATGGAGGTAGAAGAAAGGAGAGGGTTGGGGATGGAATTAACGAGATGGGAAGAAGAAAGGAGGGAGTTCTTTAAGGCTAGAGATATAAAAGACAGGACTGGAGTAAACTATGAAGAAGTGGAAAAAAGGGAGAGGGCTTGACAATTAATGGAAAGATGGGGGATGATTGAGGAATCAAAATATAATAAATGGTATAAGATGATAAAAAAGGAAGGAGTAATAAAGTATTTAGAAAAGGGATGGGGAGAGAAAAGATGGACCAGAATAGCAAGGTTTAGATTGGGAAATGAGGTGAGGGCAGGTATGTATTAAGAAAAGAAAGAGAGCAGTAAGTGCAAAATCTGTGAATGGGAAGAGGAAACATGGAAGCATGTATGGGAAGGATGTAGGAGAGGAATGGAACATCAAGGAAGCTGGGAAGAGAATGTGGTAAAGATTCTAGGGGAGGATGGTTTGGGGGAAGAGTGGATGAAGGAGTTAGAGAGTGCTAGGGGAGCGAATGAGAAAGAATGGATGCAAAAAAATGGTAAAATCGAGGTACAAGAGAAGTGAAAGAAAAAGGAAACGGAAGTCGCTTAAATTAGAAGCGTAAAGATTTGTAAGTAATGCTTATGTAATAGCTTAAGTAGATTAAGATGCGTTTGCGTTTGCGTTATCGCTCTATCTTTCTCTCGCTTGCACACTCGCTTTCGATCACTCGTTCAATCGTTCGCTAACACGTCCCAAATTGCGCTTTCGGCAAAAAATAGAAATAAGGATCTATATATAAGACTTTCTGTAAATAGATGTATATAACTGTAAATAGTAAGGATAAGATTTTATAAATTATGTAGATGGACGGATTGGAAGAAATGGAAGTCATGTGAACCCTCAGGGCACACATTATAAATAAAGAAGAATAATACCTAAAACTAATAGAATTTTTCTTAATAAACGCATATTGCACCTTTCAGAATGAATTTTATAAACAAGTTTTTGGTACCCCTATGGGATCCCCTCTTTCCGGCATAATTTCTGACCAGGTGATGGAAGGACTCGAAAAAGACATTTAAAAAAAATGTATATACCATTTAAACTAATCTTCTACTATAGATATGTTGACGATATCTTGACTTGTGTCCCTGAAGACAAAATCGACATCTTACTCAATTTTTTTATCTCTTACCAATTTAGACTACACTTCACTATTGAAGTAGAAAAATATAATTCAATCAATTTCTTAGACATTAATTTACACAAAGTTAACCATAACATTATAACTAACTGGTATCGTAAAGAAACATGGTCAGGGAGATACGTTAATTTTGAGTCAAAAATAGCAATCAAAGACAAAATTCCAGTCATTAGCAGTTTAGTTGACAGACCATCACACTTTCCAACAGTAAATTTAAAAGATAAAACCTAAATATTGTTAGAAATAAATTTAAAAATTATGGTTATCCCATTAATTACATCAAAAAATATAATAATAAAAAAAGAATTAATTTACAAAATAAAAACCAGATTTCTAATACTACAACTCAACATAAAAATCAGAAATTAGATCTTAATCAACTGATTGTTTCACCGTTTATTAATAAACTTACAAGATTCTACCAAAAAACTTTCCTAGAATTCAATATTTCAATAACTGTAAATATGAAAAAGATCCTTTTGAATGTTTCACTAAAAATAAAGATAAAAATCCAACAGAACTAAAAATCCACATCATCTATATACTCCCGTATGAATGGGGCCGTGTCCACGTTGATCAGACAGAACGACAGTTTAAAGATAGACTCAGGAAACACATAAACGATTGCAAACTAGATTCTAGAATTACTGCCTTAGTGTCTCACGCACACACTCTAGATCACAAATTTGACTCTTCTAATGCTAAAATGTTAGGTACAGAAAATAAATACAAAAAACGTAATTTAAAAGAAATATTCCAAATTAGAAAACATAGTAATTCTGTAAACAAACTATCGAACACCGACTTCCTTAGTGTTATATACCGTAGTTTATTATTAATTACTAATAATCTTCAAGTGTCCTCATTATATAACATTTCAAATGTTTCCCTCCACTCTATCTAATTTTACCAACACAAGATAGGTGGCTCTAATGTTCGACTATTTTAAAAATTAGCATGTAACGATAAACATAGCCTCACTCCTGGACATCCAGCCATGGTGATAAGGAGTGCTGCCCAAAAAAGTTTATTTATTTAACACAAAAAAGTACTGCATGTCCAGGAGGGTGTGTTTTTACATATTATGAAACTTACTCAATTCTACACAAATCAATATATATAAAAAATGTTAAGTTTAACATCTTCTCAATCTTACACCTTGGATCTTTTTTCAAACTAAAACTCCAATCACTTTTTATAATAAAAACCAAATGTTTCAACTGCTCGTAAGTAGACTAACAAAGAATTATAAACCCTTAATATCTCCTCCTGTTTAAAAAACCTATTTCTATGTAAAATCTAATCACTAGTCAACAAAACAAACATCTTTTCAATTATAACCATGTAATGCCTTCCTTTCGGGTTTTAGTCAGTTTTCAAGATTCGTTGACTTTCCACATATGATTTATTCATAGGAGTTCAGAAGCAAATCACTATATAGTATATAGAATGTTAGCGGATGTTGGAAACCAACGAAAAACCTAAAGGAAGGTATTTAAAGCAACATCGATTGAGCGTTACACTAGACATTAATATATTGCAACAATAATACAAGGCATTACAATGTTTGACTGTACATTGTCTATTTCGAGGTCAGATCCGTTTGAGGGAAAAAAAATATTCCGATCGAATGGAAACTTCTTAGCTTCATACATTTTTGTTAAAAAATAGCCATTTCTCATATCAAATAAAATTAAAAACTAAGAAAAATGGCTTTTTAGGCCGCTATGTTATGGGTGATTGTCAAAAAGTTGACCACTTTAAGTCCCAGTCATTTTCCACTTTTCCTTTGAATAATAAATGATTTCTACCATTATCTCAGTGAAGTTCTTATATCAAAGCACAAGTTAGTAAAGTTTCTAAATTTCAGACGACTTTGTTTAGAAATTATAAATAAAAAAAGCACGCAAAATGTCTTGTTACGCACCTGTTGTTCCAACCTGCAAATTAAAAATAATAAATTTCTAAATAACATTAATACCATATTTTTAATATTTAAGATTCACAAATATCACTCACATTAAGTTGAAAAAAAATCAACAGTAGAGTTCAATACTTTAGAGATGAGGATTTGAAAAATCAGTTCAAAGTCTGTCCCACAAGTTTTTTGTGTAGTCACGCTGCAATGCTAGTTCAGGATAAAACTCGAAAATAATTATACGAACCATTCATAATGCAGGCTAAAATTGGCAATTTTATACTTACGAAGATTTTAGTATAGTTTAAAATCGATCTATCATAGTTTATTCCAAATAACAGTAAATAATGCTATCGAAATTCAGTAAATCGTGAATATAGTACTTTTTCCATATTTTTATCTGCTCTGCATATATTTTTAAAAGATTTTTGAGTTATGCTTTTATTTTATCATAGTTGCATGGCCTATCATGCGATCTTTAGCAACGTATGAAATTCATATTCATTAGAAATACATTCCTTGATCTCTTAGTTTTATATTTTCTTACACTCCTGGGTTACCCTTAAATAAAACAATATATTTTAGGCAGTTCGGAATGTTTTTGTTTTCGAAAATCTCATTGTCTAAAAGCGTAAACTTTTAGACAATCGCCCTTCTATTCTTTTTTTTTGTTTGTCGTTAAAAATATGAAAATAAGGAAATTTTTAGTTTTCTGACTCCTGTGATCAAAACTTTTCTTTAAATACAATTTTCCTTGGATACACTTCAAAATGAAGATCTTATATTGAGTCATATATAAATGAATCTCGAATCCTGTAGCTTACAAAATCCATCTTTGAGGATGATTGCCGACCTCTTTGGCTTGATTTTTTTTTATTTCTAATGAATGTCCTCTCCATTCAATATACAGCTGTGCAACGTTACAACAATAGGGTCATCCACTAATTTTTTTTTTATTTTTGCATACCAAAGTATATGCTCTAAAATCACTAATAATACCAGCACAGTGCCAAAAAAAACTTTTTTCGAATTTATATTTGAAAAATACAAATTTGTACATATTTAAAATTCCTATTTCTGTCGCGCCCATTCCGCCATCTTGATGTGACGTAGCACGTCGCCAAACGCTTGTAAATAAGCCGGGCGAATCACGTTATTTCATAAAAACGAAAAGAAAACAGCATTACCATTGGTATTTTGTGCCTAAATGTAAGAACACCTATGTCAAAAATCCAGGAAAATTATTTATATCTATACTCAAAGGTGAGGAACGAAAACAATGGTACAAAATTGTGCGGCGTGACATGTGCTCTACCGAATCTTTAACGCCAATAGTATATTGTATCGGAGATCATTTCAACGACATTTAAATACTTTTATATTGAATAGAAAAATATAAAATATGTTTTTTTTTATAGCATAAAACTCGTAATAGACTTATATTCAGCGGTGTTAGATATATGGGGTGCCGGGATGTTTCTGAGCTATAACCTCGCAAAATCAAATCGTTTATTTACGCAACAAGTATTATAAAATAAGTATTTATAAAATTAATTATGAATCTTATAATTATAAATTATATAACAATTTTATAGAAGTATTTATCAAAGTATTTATAAAAGCATCTATACAAAAGTGAGGTTAGGTTTTATGGATGCAATATTGCCCATATTGCATATATGTTACGATTCGCCTAAAGTAATTATCATTCCAAATTAATAAATTGAATAAATAAAAATAAATGTTTCGAAGGATTAACGTCATTCATCCCATTTACTTATTTTTTCGCTTTTACTCCTCGAGTCTCAGCAAAGTTGAAATTGGAGCACTTGAAAAAAAACATTTATCATAAGTGTAATTACGTTTGGAAAATTATCCCAACTGGCTTTAACGTATACAGACATACTGATACCCCATAAAAATAAACCCTTTTAGCCAAAAAACGTTCAGAATTAATTATTTCGATTGTTTTTATCAAACTGACTATGTATTTGCTTCGGTTTTGACGGCGGGTGACGTCCCACCACATGTTTCGTGCCGTGAGGGCGCCACATGTTTTCTTTTATAAATCGACATTTACGGTGGATATTTTATCACTTTTTAATAAATTATTATAATTTATTAAATAAACAAAATTAAGTTTTAATTTCACATTTTAATTATTTGGGAGTCAAAGTTTATAAAAAACTCAACTATAAGGCAAAAAAATTTTTTGTGGATGACCCTATTCTGAAGAAATATTGTAACACAGTTTCAATTCGTGACACAGTTTTGGCTGCAAGATCTTTTAACAATATAATATAGTTAGGTTGGGCCGGGTAAGCCCTTCAAAAGTAAGGAGGCCTTAGAAAGTTACTACAAGTTACAGGTAGTATTTTGGAAATTTATGCTAATTTATCGGTAATTTTGTAGTAAATTACCGTTAACTTTTGGTAACTTTCTAAAGCCTCTTCACTTTTGAAAGGCTTACACGGCTTAACTAAACTCTAATTCTATATTATTAGAAGATCTTCCACCAAAACTGAGCGAGGAATTAAGAACATCCACTTACTTTTACACTTCTAAAATTTCAGCACTGTATCAATGTTGTTAGAATATTGCTGCACGAATGTCGCGCAACATTCCAAAAATATTGCAAAGCAATATTGATTCAGAGAAGAGATTCATATATTGTAACAATATTAAATTACAGTGTTACCACCAATGTTATCGTGTATTTTTTGCGTGCTGTTCGGAAAACGTCTAGCACTTCATATGTTCAAAATTGCAAAATTTATATTTAATTTCTGTGTAGCACTCAAATGATGAATTAGGAAAGTAAACATTTCTCCTGCACTATTGTAAATATTTAATTTGCAATTATGCAATCAGACACTACAATTGTAATTAAATACCGTCGAAGTTTATGTCGGGTCATCCTAGTGGGTCAGACTACCTATTCAATCAATTCAATTATTTTTAAATCTTGATTGTTGTCTTTTGTTCGTTGCTCGAAGCGTCGAAGTGAATAGTGGGTACTGGTAATCCAATTGGTCAAAATTAGATTTATTGTTGTGGCATAGTAACAGAACTAATTTACATCTTCAAAACCATTGGTACCAATCTTCTGCATTTCACGAATACTAACCACCAGCACCCTAGACAACTACAACCAGTTTCTGGATCGAAAAATGCCAACCCTACACACCTCAGATAAATTCCAATAAATATCCAATCGATATCAATTGCTCGGACTTCGGATTACGGGCCGTACCCGCACTAACAGTCCAGAGAAGGTTCAAGCTCCAACCTCATACAATTCCAGGGCACACTAAGACGAGGCGGAAACCTGAACAGTTACATCCAAAAATTGAAACAACCACAGTTTCCACCCCTAAAGCATTTGATAAATTGAATCTTTCGAGATCGATTATAATCAAGCTGATAAATCTTCCTTAGATGACATTGAAAACACAAACAAAACGGATATAAATCAAAACTGTTAAAAATTTTGTGGTTTTTTACATTTTTTTTAAATCTTATGTAGTTGTCCTCTTCACACAGAAAGAAGAGACTACTCGTCGAAAACGTTTTTGAGTCATTATTGTCGGAGTAGGAAAATTGTAACGTCGATTTTCTCTTAATATGTAATTGAATAAACATATAT